>JAVQJF010029944.1:0-13150 GCA_036023855.1 Gadopsis marmoratus | reverse complement strand
TCCTTTTAACCTTCACCCAATTAGTCTTAACTCAGCTCAGCTGGGCAGCCTCTGCTCCGCTGCAGGCCCAGCTGCAGCTGGGTGTTGTAGTCCACACCCCCGGCCATACTGTTTTGTAGTTCTTTCGCTCCCTGGCCGGCACGTCATCCCTTGATCTGACTCGGCCTCCCGCGATGTCACAGATTATATACAGTGTGAGTGTTGGTTGGTTGCTTCACCAGGTCTACTAGTAGCGTCATGTGCTTGCTGGCGACCCTATCACCATGCAGGACAAAGAGGGCCTTGAAAACTCCTAAACACACATACATACACATCGCTCTGCTGTGTCTTTTTTTTATTGTCTTTGTTGTTGTTGTTTTTTATACACGCTGCACAAGGACAAACAGTGTCTTCTATCTCCATCACTGACACAATGCAGGCAATCACTCCACACCACTTGACTCTGATGGGCTGCCTGTGACTAGACAGCGCCCCACACATCAAACAGAAGTGGAATGATTACTAGTTACTCAGCCAGCCAAGTGTAGTCTGTGGAGCTATGATTTGACACACAAAAAAAGCACAATTTAGGGGGACATTAAAGATAATACTGCTGTTGATGCAATAGTGAGAAGTTGTCTGCTGACAATATGACACGACAGACATGGGTGTACACAAATTCCATGCACACACATTCCAATATCCGCATGTATAATCAAGCATGCCAACAGATGTGTGTACCACCTTACAGTATGTTCTAAAAGTGTGTCACAGTCAAAATTATTTATATCCTAAAAGACATCTCTGTGGTGGAACTGAAAATGGATGTGTTGTCACATGTGTACAAACTGGAAAGTGATCCTGAATGAATGGTTTGTTTTTTTTGTTGCCACTTAGCGGTTCCTTCTTCGCATGTGAGGTTGGCGTCAGCCACTTGAAATGCTGTTGCTAGGAGGCATTGACAGAAATGTCATTCGACTCAGCAAGTGATGAGATTTGACATATGGCATCAAAGCATCATTAGACCTGCACCTGCTGCAGATGGAGTCAAGGGGTTCAGCACCAAGGGGAGGCCCGTAACACAGGCCGGTAACACACACCGATTGTGTCTGAATTACAATCTATTTCAGTGCATTTACCCTGAGGTCTTTTATTGTCACACGGTGAGACACACACAAGCACACGTGTAGGTCATGAACAGAACACACACATGCAGATTGTGTCCCCCGATGAAACTTGTTCTCTGCCTTTAACCCATCCCATCCGTCCTTCCTCCTGAGGACATCCTGGAGCAGTGGTCAGCCTTCAGACACGGTGACCAGGGACCACGTCCAAGTGCTCTGACCTGTCTTGGTCAGGGATAGGGCAGGAGAGCAGTCTGTTCTTCTTGCATGTTTTCCAATGGGGTTATATATTTTTTTAAGGAGGAAACCCCTACTGAGCATGGGGAGAACATGCAAACGCCACACAGAAAGGCCCGGTCCCACAGGGGAATCGGGGGTAAAGAAGTCAACAAGGGCACTTGGCCATTGAATTTGTATTTCATGATTATCGTGGCATAAGAAGTGAGGTGTAAGGAATGCTAGGGCACTTGACAGAAATTATTCTATAACAGGCTTCGAGGTAATGACTATAATCTTCAGAAGATGTATTAAAGTCATGATTTAAGGCCACATTGTTGACGTAGGTACAGAACATAACAATAGATTTTGCCAATATATATTTAAAATGTTCTGTCACAGATTTTTTGGGCTCAGTGTGTTATGCCACATTAAAATGGTAATGTAACAGTATTACAGCAATTTCCCTTTTACAAAAATAAGTGAAAAGACAAAAAAAAAAAGATCAAAGTTTGCTTAGTTTGCAGTCATGAAAATTATGACAGTATGCCAAACACGGACACACTGTTGCAAAAAAGAACACGTTGACGAACAGTGACAGCAATAAAGATTTAACAGGATAGTGATTAAATGCTGCGAATGTACAAGCTTTGAAAAAATGTCAGAATTTAATTAGCACCTCTGTCACCCAATCATAACATAAATTGCAGGTTGTTGTTTCCAAATGTTAAACATGGAGGGGGATCCACTGGTATTCACCTTGTGGTCATTAGGTCATTAGGTTTGATGACATGTCTGCAAGGTTGCACAACAGCCAAGGTTAATAGGACCAGGAGCACCTGTGGTGCAGACACTGTTTGCTCATGATGTTCCATATTTAAGAGTGGTTTCATTAACACTCTTATGTTACAGAACCATTAACCTTGTTAGAGATCTTTAATCTATCAGCTACATGTGGGAAATAAAATCCATTCCTCACTATTCCCCAACTACCAACCCCTTACTCAATACACACACACTTGCTTTTTGTGTAACGTTTAAAGTGAAATTGGTGTATCGCTTCACGTCAGCTTCAGGAGTCACATTCTGCCATCCAAATTATTCATATCATATCAATAACTAACGCTCATCCAATTTCATAGTTTTGAATCAGGACCTTCAGTATTTGGATCAAGAAGCTCGTGAAAAATAAAGTGGTTCGAGTTTAAAAGGCTAAACCTTCTTTTCAACGTGTCGGATACATATTAACTTCAGTATAGACTCTGCATCAGTAACAGTTGTTCGCCGTTCTAGCATTCATCGTTATAATGTAATAGTCACTTGTAGCCGCAGTGGCCTCTGTTTAGCACAACGTACTGTATCTAGGCTCACTCTAAAACATGTTTGGGTGTGTACTGTTTGGGTGTGGCCTATGGTAAGCTGTAAGTTTGAGTTAAGAGAAATCAACAATGACCATAACGCATCAGCGACAAAATAATGTGCTGCAGACAAAAGACAGCGAAAACAATCACCGTGACTTTTTCTATTGCAGAACAGCTACATTTGGCATTGGCTTGATAAATGTTTGTTGTGTGCTTCACAGATGCCACATGGTAGATGTGTTTGCAGCTCATCAAGACAAGTGAGAAGAAGGAGGCTAAGAAGGCTAGAAATACACTTTCTCTTTCAGAGCAAAATGTTTCATATTGCAGCTTCAATGAAGATGTATCGATTCAGATTGGAGACTCTCTATCTAAATCTGTCCTGATTTTCTTTAGTTGCCAGATGGCACTAGAACCCTCAAAATGAACATGAAAATAAAGATTTAAAGATATTGTAATGGACGCATTTAAAAAAAACTAAAACAGAGTCTAAACAAGTTTAAGGTACGAAAACCAAACTGACAGCTCTCCATCCTGGATGCGGTTTCGTTTCAGACATTCCCCAACCACCACACTCGGGACTTCAGTTTGTGTATTTCTACGAGAAGAGCCTGCAGTCGCTGACAGTAATAGCTTCACAGGGCAGAGTCTATCTCGGTGCGTATGGACAGAGTGATTTCGCCTAACCATGATCATTTTATAACCAGGCCAATTATGTGGTAATGAGGAGCTACATCATAGATAACCACACACCAGTGACTCAGATAGCACCAAAGCACATGAACATGTCTATGTGCACGCACACCCGTGCAGACACAACCACGCACACACAGGCAATAGCTGTGAATTGGTGGATAGTGAAGCATGGACGTTACCATGGCATGATGAATGACTATTTTCCCCTTTCTCAGCATTGCAATATGTTTTAATACAGTGTTGCACTGCACCTTATCCTGCCCCTGCTGCTTACGAGGAATCTATTTTTTCATTATTAAACACCATTAATTATACTCGACACATCTAATGGGTATGGATGATTTGTGAGGGAAATATTACAATCACAGCCTTATTAATAATTATTTAGCAAATCCTTTATGGTAAAAACAAATGATTTCAAAAGGCCAAAGCTTTATGTCTGATTTAAAGGTAAATACACGGTATCCACAAAGTGCACTGCAAAGCCCATAGAGTTACATGTTATTGCTCCACTTTATTCAGAACGCTACTCTGAATGCAAGCTGAAAGTAATTTAAAGATGCCTCAAGATGCACTGAAGGCCTGAAAAGTGGGAAAATTGAAATAAGTGATACCTCAAGCACAAGTATTTGTCTGAACATAAATAGCTAAAGTATAGTTTTAGCCATGAGTAAAGTGAAAATCAAATGCTTAGTAACTTACTAAGTCGCAGGGTTACAATAGCGCTCTCAGTCAACAGTGTACTTTTCTTACATTGCAAAAAACATTGTGGAAATGAGAGCCAAGTACACTGTCATATATCACCACACAAAACAAATGAATTGAGAGTTGAATAATGATCCCTGAGGATTTTGAGATATGCAATAAGCCTAAGTTCTGTCAATATAGAGGTAAAACTTCATTCAGATACAAGCAGTCTGAAGTGATTAATTGTGTTTTGGTTTTATTAGATTTACAATGGAGCTCTTGTCTGATTACTTTAGACTTAAATTGATAGTCATCATTTTGAAATATGGGCAAGAGCTTCATATCACAAAGTGCACTTCCAACTTTTCAGGCAGTACGGAGTTGAAAAAAGTTTTTGTGTGCAGTCATTCTTTTAGTTAATGTTGCTTCTGAGAAGAAAGACGAGAAGAGAACTAAATATATAGTATATGAATCTGAACTGAGGCATATTTTTCCTGTGGGATAACACTGTGTAGCATTCATCAAATCAATGCAGATGGCAAAGGCAATTAAGTTTTTGTGTGGGTTTCTTCTAATTTGCAATTGGCCAATGGCAAGTGTGTTTTGATGGCACAGTGGCTTCTTCAGCACATTGAAGGCTGTGTATGGGAACGAGAGAATGGAAGTGAGAGAGACAAAAAGAAAACAAGACTAAGAGTCTACAGCCATGCTAGAAGCTCTGTGAGGCTGTACCTATGCACAGCGGTGCTTTGAGAGAAATGCTGACATCAGCATGCTAATATGCTCGCAATAACAATGCTGATGTTAAGCAGGTATAATGTTTCCATGCTCGCCTATAGTTTAGCATGTTTGCATGCCAGAATGTATTTAATTTGCAGAAAACACAACAATTAAAAATGATACAGTAAAAATACCTTAAAACTCAACGATAAGCAGCAGACCTTTCATTACTGCATGACTCATCGCTCTTTACAAAGCGTTTTTGCAATTCATCCTGAGGGGGGGAACATTTGTTTGTACATACTTTAATGGCAATGCTTCCAATATTTGTTGAGATATAAAACATACATTTCAACCTCATGGTGATGTTAGAGGAAAGGTCAGCTTTCCAAAAGTCAGTGAATCACCAAAGTCATTAAGATTTGACCTCTGGGAGTCAACTATTAATCTAATAGTTGTTGAGATATTTCATTTTAGACAAAAGAAGTGCAATAACATTTACACATAAGAAGTGTAATAACATTTAAGAAAGAAGTGGAGAGTGTGTGAGTGGGGAAGTAAAAGGTGGTAGTGACATTATTTTGACCATTCCCTGCTGGCATCTCCAACCCCAGTCAGCCCATACCATCACCACCACACATACACAACACATACACGCACAGTCAGCTCCTTATCAATGCACTCCAGAGGATTTGATGGCTTTCGGATCCCGCCCCTCTTATTATGGTCATCTTCAGAGCACATTCACAGTGGGATGATTGAAGGGAGTGAATCTGCTTCCAGCATCATTCAGAAAATTCATAGAGGGCCTCAACAGGGAAATGAGATAGATGATTTCCCCCCACCCCCCACACTTTTTATGTATCCATGGAACACTTCACAGTAATATGCTCGCACTCTATTTTGCCTTCCCTTGGTATTTGGCTTCAACTCAGAGACTAAGGCCCCTTTTCCATTTGGAAAGCTGTCGCCTGGAGATAAAGACACTGAAATCTTAAAGAAAAAGGAGAAGATAGGATGCTGAGAATTGTTCTGACTGACTAGAGTGACTCTGGATCTGCTGTGTGACCTTTGTCTGTGTTGGTGAGTCCCATTTCCTTGGGATTACAAGCTCTCTTTAACGCAATGCAGTTCAGGAAGAACACATGCCCCACAACAATCTCATCCTTTATTCCGCTTTTTCCCCCAGTCCGATCTGACATTACACTTTTGCCCCGTGTGTTTCAATTGCAGGGAAAAAAGATGCAATTACAGGACTCTTGCACACTTGCTATTGCCCGACAGTATTGCGTTTCCGTTAGCAGTGCCAAGCTGTGAACAGTTGTTGTACACAAAGACAAGAGAGGAGGAGGTTGATGCCATCTGGCCTCGCTGGGAAACAAACCCCGAGAATGGCTTCATATGTAGACGCTCCTTCTGCTCTCCTTCTCATTGAACATATTCTATGAGACCTAACAGTTCAGTGAAACACGGGGTTATTTTTTCTCCTTTATTATAGCCCAGGAAAGCTGGAATTTCTTTCGTTTTTCTTTGTGCCCCTTTCAGTCATTGTTAGAGAAAGTCATTATTATCTGTGGCAATTGCATTCACTCCATTCCCTGTGGCAAGGACATCTGAAGTGCTCCGACTACCTGGTGTTTATCATTCAATATCTTGAAAATTTGGATGATTCGGCATGTAAAAATGTTACAATTGAAGCAACCAATGAAGTCTTTCTTTTTTTCAAATGTGCCCAAAAATTCTTTTAATTTTGTATGAGGGCATGTGTCACCTTTTATCAAATTTCATGTGGAATGACACCTTTCAGGTTTTCTGACGTTGTGAAAAAGTGCTTTTATTGTGACGAAGGCCACAGTTTGCAGATGACCTTCTGTCCAAAAGCGGATGTCAGCAAAATCTTATTAAAAATCTTGTTAAGCAGTTATTTGTGTGGGCTAAAAGCTGAGAAGGGAATGATGGCCATAACTATGTGAATAAACAGGCGCCATCATGCACATGCACACTAGTGAAAAGATGTGACTGACACTGTGACACCCGCGTCAATACGATCACACAAGGGCAAGCCCCATATGTGCACAAACACACACACACACTCATGCATACACTGTAGACTATTATGAACATGAGGGAAAGGGAAAGAACTGGAAGCCAAATCTGCGCTTGGTAAGTTGACACAGCAAGTCACAAATATAGGTCTGAGTCATATTTTTTCCCCTACCATCCTTTTTCCCCTGCCACGATTAGCATGATGTTGGAGCACTGAAACCAACTGCAGCCATGCACTTATCTCCTTTCTTGCTGCCAATCTGAAAGCAGAGCAAGAGAAAGAGAAAAGAAGCGAGTGAGTGCATAAGAATGGAAAAAAGTAGTGACAGGGAGAAAGTCTAAAGCAAATGAATGAAGAAATTACTTCCTAATGATGGGACCACTTTATACAGAGCCCGGAGGAAAGAAAAACTGATAGCAACATTTCCAAGAATTGAACCACTGAAAGATAAGAGAATTTTGTATCTGCACTTTGCCTCCTACCGATGTGCCAATCAAACCCATGCTTTTGTATTTTATGTGGATGGCTGTGCTTATCTAAGACCTGACATCAGAAGGAATAGTAGAGAGTTATATATATATATATATATATCTACAATTTGAAACAAAAAAACCAGGGTCTGGACAAGAAATACTATCATGAATGCTTCCTTTTACAGTGAAACTGTATTAATAAAATAAGTATTTTATTCCCATAGTTGATTGCTAATCCATAGCTTCTCAGTTACTGTAATATTGCTAAGATATGGGCTTTTAAATCCATTAAAAAGTTGTGCTTGTAAACATCATAATTGTAAGCTTAATTATTTTTTTTGTACTTTTGTACTTTTAGGTTACTTAGTTTTTCTTAGACTTCTTTCAAATACAAGCCTTCAACCTTAATTCTACAAGCTGTGAGGTGTCTGTCATTCATGTTCAGGACAAAAGGGCAAAATGGTGCCATGAATGACGTTGAGAGGTACCTTTAAGTTCCTGTTAAGGATTCTGGAATGCAAGTTCTCTCTATACCTTGAATTATGTACATAACTGAAGTAAATCAACTTATTGTACAGTATAGTTATGTTCAGCAAATATCAGCGCGATATCACCAAACCAAAGTAAACACAATCTTTCATATTTTATAGCAGAAGCAGAATGGTTTGCCCGTCAAATTCCTGTTGCGACATCATTCAAATTCAGCCAATCACTTGTCAGATTTGTAAGCTTATGTTATATTCCCAGCAGAATTTATTGACCCAAGTATTAAGAATTTGATGGAACATTGTTTATTAAGCTCATATTCAGCAAGAAACACAAACAAAATGCCAACTCAGGATTTTCTATAAATCTAGTTATATTTTCTGTATCAAGATATACCCCTTTGGAGCTGCTTCCTGTAAGAATGCAGTATTTTGTCTTGTCCTCTCCTCTGCTGATGCCTTTTAAAGTCTAATTTCAGTTTAAAAATGTGCAGTATGTAGAGTCTCCCATTGGAATGAATGATGTACTCATCCCATTATGATCATGGTGTCCAAACAGAGTTAGCCGGAGAGGAAAAAGTGAATTTCATTGCTCAGGATTGTCCTGAATTATTTTTATGTGCTCCTCTCAACTCTAATGAGTGCACTCTAAAGAACACTACAACACAGTCGGACTGGTGGGAGGCTGGCAACCACAGTGCCAGTGTCTTATGAGAGCAGATGGACCACAGTGCCCCAGTAACTCATCAGACCAAATGTGACTCATGACGTCTGCCTTTTAACATGTGACATCTGCTTCCAAGTCTTAACTGTTCAAAGTTTGGCGGGCTGTGGACCCAAAAGTCCCACCACAGTGTCTGACACGGGAAATTAAACATTTGTTTTTCAAGATGGAACTTTCATAAAAGGCTGGATCCGAGTAGTTTTCACATTATGTCAGACCAAATGGCGACCAAATGGTGAAGTTTTATTCAGATTAAAATTTGTTTTAATCTTTGGAAGAAATAGGTCAACATTTGGAAATTTGATCATTTGCTTTCTTGCCTAGAGTTAGATGAAAAGACTGACACCACTCTCACACAAATATGAAGGTAACACTGTTGGGACTGGTTAACTTAGCTTAGCATAAAGACCGGAACAGATGGAAACGGCTAGCCCAGACATTTTTGCTACATTTGGCATCATTTAAGACCCATTTAGCTACTTTCAAAAAAGAGCCTAGCATCAAATCTATAGACTTTAACTCCTCTCCTTTGAAGAGAGTTGCCATTGTTTCTCAGTCAACGTGAATTGGTGTGGCTGTGGCTCTCTGGACTGACTGTGTTCAGTGAGTGGAGGCGAACAGCAGCACGTTCAGTCGACCCTTTGCCTTCAAACCAGCATCACTTCTTATAGATGCACTGCCCACCACAACCCAAAGCACACCAATTTACACAATTTGTCTTGTTAGTTCAATTTGTACGTAAACCTTATGCTAAGCTAAGATAACCAACTCCTCGCAGTAGCTTCATATCCATCAAGCTGTGAGACTGGTATCGACCTTCTCATATAACTCTCAGCAAGAAACTGAATAGGCGTGTTTGCAAAAAATGTCTTATATATTCTTTAAAATTGAAAATCATATCAGAAGCTGAGCCAAGACTTTTTTCGTGATTACTAATAATTACACAGAAGGTGTTTATGACACATATTTCCTGTGCAGATCCACAGGGAGTCTGGGTCTTTAGGATATAAAAACCACTGCCTTAGTACCTCTCACGGTAATGGCTACACCTGCCAGTGTGTGACTTTGGCAACAGGGTAATACTCTTTTACTTAGTCCTGTTTATAGTCTTTCTTTCTCTTCATATTCAAGTATATAGACAAGCCAACGCAGCCGCAGAGCTCTGGCAAGCACAAATGCTCTCCAGAGTGCAATGTAATGGTTGTACCTTGTCTACCTTCATCAAGGGGGATGTTACATAGTTTCTCCAACTGAACTACTTTAATTAATGCAGTGGGAACTTTTGGGGATGGAGAAGATTGTAAAATGCTTAATTATTCAAGGAGCACAAGCTGTAGCATGATCTGGTTTTCTTTTGGGGTTTTTTCCAGATAGTCTGTCTGGCCTCGGAATAAATATTCACTCAGATATCACTTAGGCTATAGAGGAGGATTTCTTTTTTTTACCTAAACTGAGTATACTGTTTGACCAGTGTGTGTGTGTGTGTGTGTGTGTTTGTGTGTCGGTCATGGCCGATGCCCCCCTCCCCACCCTCTCTCTCTCAGCTTCTACATGGACTAGAAGAAGTGTGTACTGTAATGAGATCATTATCTTCTGTTATCCAGTCTGAGTTGCTCTCTGGTTCCATGCCAAGAGAAATTAGAAGGGAAAAAGGCCTGGTGAATATCTAGCACATTTAATCTAATTGGTGTCACTTTTCTCCCTCCATTATGGTACTTTAATAGCCCTATCTGTCTCTATGTGGCTTGGTTGTGTTTAGGGTCAGTGGTCAGGGCCTAATCTCTCTGCTCAGATCACATTAACACACCGCAGATCCTCAACATTGACATAAACAAAAGGTCTTCTAAACAACAAGAGCAACAACAGCACTGTGTCACCTTAATTTGCATCGTTAAAAGTAACAGTAGGCCTCTTATCTGCGACTTTGCTTTTAGTTTAGACACAAGTTCAGAACAGATGGATGTCTTTTTCAATGCTGCGGAGAAACACTTCACGTTCTATCACAGTCAAATTCGAGAGGGAACTCTGAAAAATGAGATGCTGGCGAGAGCCCTTTGAACGTTTCAGTGCAGCTTTGCCACTGAAACGTAGCTGAGCCGCCTGACACTAGTTTGGGATTTTTCTTAAGAGGCTATTAGTGCCTCCCCACCAGCAAAAAGAGAATTCACCATTATTTCTCCTGCAATCTTTGGTGAGGAAAGCTTACAGGCCCCAGGCAGTGTTTGAATTGGGGCTGCATCAGTGCTCCCATGCTCTGAAATCTATTATGCACTCTAATCCCTCCAACCTCCAGCCCCAACACATGTCTTTGAGTCATGAGTAGACTAGGCGTCCGTCCCAAGCCAGCATTTAGACTCTCCTCCTTTCTCTCTACTAGTCCCTCTCTCTCAGGGTGGAGGATTTCCACCAAGTGCCTGCTCTCTGTGTTAGTTCCATGTGTAATACAGGATCATCAGTCAGCTGTGAGACGGCCAGAAGGATTCACTGTAAAAGGATTTAGACCCTCCGTGGTGCCAAAGGAAGTGTCCCTGTGGGCTCAGTGGGAGGAGGCAGACAGTACTGATTGGCTGACAGGCAGAGGCGTACGGGAGATTTGCAGTGATGTCACACAGGAAGTCATCTGTGGGTCACGTTCGTCAACACTGTCTGAAGCACAACAGCGTCAGGCGCAGTTACAAGTAAGTAAGAGAGAGGCCACTTTAATTTTCCGTGTAAATCATTGGGAGGGGGAAAAGAAGTATCAGTGTACTCCAATCGAATAAACAAAGGCACAGATATACATATTTAATGACATGCATAATTGATCGTTTTCGCTCGCAGGGAGTCCTTTGCAGTGTACGCTGAGCACTGAAGACATAAAAATAAAACATGAAGTGGGAAAGTCATTAAAACAGTTTTAGAGAAGTAGTGAGCAGAGTGGTACTGACTCTCACTTGAGTTGCCCGCATTCCCAGCCTCCTCCAGCCTTGGCAGAGGTGCCACTGGCTAATTGGTCAGTGATTAATCACATCCACTGTGAACTACATGACCAATTAAGGGAGCCAGGGCCATTCTGCTCTGTAAGTGGGAGTGTGGTTCACTTTCCGGGTCCATCAATGAAATGTCTCACACCACAAACAACATCAGGCTCGTTTTGCTGTGGAAAATGGCGCTTGTGACCTGAGAGGGAGCAGAGTGAAAGTAGACGATGCCAGGCTTGCTCTTTTCAGTTGCTGCCACGCTGCAGAAGTTCAGAGAATCACGTCATACTCCTTTTAAACAAAGGCAACCAACAGGCAAACCAAATTAAGGTGTAATTAGTTCGGGTCAAAACACTTGCCAAGGAACTGGATATGAATAATAGACAACATTTCCTAAATGTAATTTAAGCAAAATTTTGGTAAATTACAACTGGGATCTTATGTTTGTGGTTTTGGCCATCAATCCAGTCTGTAATAATAACATTGTAAACACCAACTGAATGGCTGAAACCTGCAAACACGTCGACATTGCTAAAAAGAAGTCTGACAGGGCAGGAAACAGATGCGGTTAGACTGTCATGCTGGTTGTAAACAAACCCCTAAGTTAGCCAGACTTATTTGGAGAGGAGAACGAAGGCTGTATTAAAACTTGCAATATCTTTCTGGCCACTTGGGGGCAGCATATACAAGTCTTACACACAGCATTGACATTAACACCTTTTACACTGATGTAGCAAATTTGAAGTCCAATATTCGCTCTCTGTTAGCTCTGTTTTAGGGCTCTACCAACTCCTGAGTAAGAAATCCAGCTCTTTAGCTGTTAAATGCTCCACTCTGTTCACCAGCTAGTCAGCAATTGTGTCTGGCTGCCTTTTGGTGCTAAGCAGGTAGTGGATTTATCAGAGCTTCTCTTTTTCTGGCCGCTGCTGAAAAGGACACTATGAGAGAGGTCTGTATGCTAAATATGAAGCTAAAGTTAGGAGGCTATTGGCTCGGTTTACCATAAGCACATACTGTAACGGCACCTCTAAAGCTCACTGATTAACACATTATAACTCATTAGTTCAACCGTAAAAAAAAAACTGAAGTGTAAAAACAAAAAGCTTAATTTGACGACCTCTCCTCGTGTAATTCTTGACAGGTAACTGAATAAGCACATTTCCCTCAAATGTCAAACTATTCCTGTAAAAGCAGAGATAGACTGGGTGACGAGAACATATGTGTTTTGCTTGTTTCCTACTACCCGTGTAGTAGACTGGGTGCCAGGTTGCTGCAGACTGAGCGGCTGTAGTGCAACTGCCTCTGCAGCCAGTTATAAAGCAAGGTGGAGGTGATTCATCAAGGGCTCTGTGGGGCCATCTGTGGAACAGATTGACAAATGTGTCCCTCCTTTGTCATAAGGACACACCTCTCACAAAGCTGGCGATTAATGCCCCTTTTACAACACATTTATTTGTCACCCAGGTATTTATCCCTGCAGTGTCTTGCACTGTATTACCATGTCTGGCAAGACTAGGAGCCATTTGCAGGCCGCCCTCCAAGGAGGGCAGTCCGTGAGGGACTGTCCTGGATGATACCTGCAGATTTCTGTTGTGCTCTTCTTCCTGCTGCTGCCATAGGGGGGCGGGGGGGGGGGGGCGGGGGGGGGGGGGGGGGGGGGGGGGGGGGGGGGGGGGCG
>JAVQJF010029938.1:12500-45907 GCA_036023855.1 Gadopsis marmoratus | reverse complement strand
TTAAACCAACTGTGTGTGTGTGTGTGTGTGTGTGTGTGTGTGTGTGTGTGTGTGTGTGCAGCATCCACCCTGATAAAACGTGTTTTGTCGACATGTTGGAGCTGCAGTCGTGTTTTCTGGCTGTTTGGAGGATTTCTTTTCTCACGGCTCAGGCTGTTGGCTGTCATCTGAGGCTTTACCAGCAGGGGGAGCTCTGCTCATAATGCTGCACACACACACACACACACACACACACACACAGGTATGATGAGTTTGGTGCTGTGGAGGTTTTTTTTTTAGTTGAGACAGTTTTAGACAGAAAAATTTACAAATGTGTATTTACTTTAAAGCGTCATTCATATTGTAACATCTGTGAACAAAGAGTTGGACGTAGAAATAAAATCGTGAATAAGATTTTATCCTTAAACTGAACCAAAAGCTTCTAACATCATAATGAGGCCAAACGAAAGAATATTGTGACTTCATAGAGACAAGGAGCCAAAAAAAATACATCAAGTCAACTGTTCAAGGCATTTTCAGCGATTTATGATTACGATTAGTTTTTCCAGAAATAAGATCAGATTAATGATTAATAATAATAAAGAGACAAAGTCCTTTTTGTAGAAAGTCTTTGAAGGTATCTGTAATTAAAAGGCACATTTCAGATAGAATTTAAGAAAAATGCAGCTTTAAAATCACTAACAGTCATAAAAATCACTGACATGTTGGAATGTTTTGTTGTTTTGATGCTTTTACATTCTCGTCTGTCGGCTGACGTATTCATTGTAATTTGTCCTTTTACGTTCTGATCATGTGCCAAGTGAGAATATTTCAACTTGCCTCTGAAGCAAATGAGCTTGTTTGAAGGTTCTTCTAGAATAAAGTTTCATTCCGTTGTTTTAAATAGTTGTTTTCTGTATTTGAAACAGATTTGACAGAAATGTCCTCAGTGCTTCAACAGAAACACCTCTGACGGAGGCTCTTTGATGAGAGTGAAGTTTCAGGACTCACATGAAGACAGAAATGGAACTTTATTAATCCCACAAAAGTAAATTTAAGGTTCAAATAAGAGAGTGAGTTTAAAGGTTAGACGAGTGAACAACAAAGAGCGTCCCTCCTCGGCTCGGGGTGATTCTGATGAGCAGTAATTGATTAAATTAACAACCACATTAACATAATCAAGTGTTTTTATCTGCTCCACTGTGGACGAGCGAGGCCCAGAGCTAATCCGCTCTCCCTCTCTCTCTCTGTGTTCCATCCATCCATCCATCCATCCGTCCTCGCTGTCCGTCAGTCAGGCCGTCCGCCCTGTCAGTCTCCATCAGTCTCCTTGGCGACGGGATGCCGGTGGTAACCCGCGGTGATGGGAGGCCGCTCTAATATGTAAAGCAGGCCGTCTGGACGCGGGCCGAGCTGTCAGGCTGCCTGTAGCTGCGAGGGAGGCCGCCGCTCGGGTCAACCCAAATCTATGCTAATTTGACATTTCCAAACTCATTTGCATATGATCACATCAGAGTTGTTTTTTTTCCCTCCCTGTAATATCCCCTGTTTTATTTTGAAGCTCCTTCTTCTTCTTTCTTTCTCTTCTTCTTTTCCTCATTCTTCTTCTTTTTCTTTCTCCTTCGTTTCTTCTTGCCGTTTCCTAGAAACAAACTAATATTCAGGTTTTCTGTAGTTTAACACAAGATATAGAGGAATGAGTTGGTTATTTAATTACCAATCAGTCACCAGCCCTTGAGATTCAGCTGATCACACAAACAAATACATCCAGTTTGTGTGAAATAAGTTTACGTTGGTTTAAAAACAGGAATTAATTTACAGAAATTAGGCCTCGAACCAGAACCGATCCAACAAGATCTTCCTGTCAGTGAAACCGTCTAATATAATAATAACAATATAATCTGCTTCAATCTGCCTGCGACTGCTGTCACTCTGTTTTATCCACTGCTACATATTATTCATATGCTCTGACTGTACAAAGACAGGTTCAATAAGAAAAGCACTCAATTACTCCCAAATGATTAGACAATGAAAGACAGATACATTTACGTAGTTTCACATTATGTCGGCTTTCATCATGACAGCAGAGCAGCCTCCCTCCACTGATGAAGGCCGCTCGAAACCTCCACACAAAGCCAGTGAGTGGACCATAAGTGAAGGTGTGTTTTATTTGCTACTTCCTGTATAATAAAGTTTAACTTTATTTGTTGATTTGAAGATTTGAGTTATTTTATATTTGCTCCCAAAGACAAAACAGATTCTCTCTTATAAACTCAAACACCGAAAGAGCAGATATTCTGTTATTTATCTGAAAGACCGTGAGAGGAAGCTTCCCTTCACAATGAAGCGATTTGAATATGACCCGAAAGCATGCTGTTCTAATGTTTCCTTTAACCTCTGCTGTGATGTGGTGCGCTACACTGGACAACGCTGCATAATGAGCTGAGCGGTCGGGGGTTCGGTTTAATCCTGCCCGCTCATGTTCGACCTCAACACGCCGCAACTCCGATTAGGAACATGATCACGGCTCCGTCGTCGTGTCTGTTTGACATTCAGAGGTTTACTCAGCTGCACGGCGCCTCGGGGCGACCGCCGCTCCACACTCGCCCTGTTAGCATTCATTAAGACCCGCGCTCTGTAAGCTGCTATCCGTTGTTTCTGTGGCATCAGTGCGGTTCACCAGCTGCAGGCCGAGAGTACGTCTTTCTTCCCCTTTGTTTGTGTGTGCAGCTTAAACCCAACTTTAAGGATGGACTTCCACCAGATTGTTTGTCATTTGACGTCCAGTTAAGGAGACGCTCCTGATGTTTTCTGGGTCTCTTAACATTTCAGCTCCTTGGTGTTTTAGCGCACATTTAGCAACAGCTTGCTGTTAGCATGAAACATGGACATGGACAACACCTGGAGCTCCTGGTGAGGTCTGGATTTGCTCGCTAGCTAACAGCGACAGTAACATCTGTAACATCTGTAACAACAAAGACTGCAAAACAAAACAAACACGGACCCTGAGGTCTTTTATCGTCACACGGTGAGACAGAAGCACACGTTTAGTTCATGCACAGAACACACATGCAGAACCCCGATGAAATGTCCTCTGCATTAATCCATCCAGCTGTCCGTCCTCCGTCAGCCTTGGACAGGGCAGGAGAGCAGTCTGTTCTTCCAATAGGCTTATTTATTATTTTATTGTTAAGGAGGAAATCCCTAATGAGCATGGGGAGAACATGCAAACTGCCTGGTCCCCCGGGGGAATCGAACCCAGGACCTTCTTGCTGTGAGGCACCATGTCACCTAAAACACATTTGATTCATTAATAAACCGTGTGTCTTTGAGTTTGATCAACTTTAGCTAACGACATACTGTCAAAGCCTTATGGTAGCTCAATGCTAACAAAATAATATGCTACATGTTATTGAAATAAAGGAGAGCCAATTATAACACTTATAATACTAATCTGGGATATAGACCAGAATGTTTCCAGTATCATGTGTCAGCTTTTCAGGAACATGGATTAAAGAAACTTGATGTAAGAAAATTCAGTTGATGAAACAGAAGTCAGCGAGGACACGTGTGACACACAGACAAATGTCAACGTTAAAGCGCCGTTTTTGTTTTGCTTTGCCGCCATTATCACCGTCTAAACATGGAGTCGTGTTTGTGAAAGTCCAACATTCACTTTTAGTCTTGTAGCTCTGGTTTGGCCGTCTTTGGTGGCGGCGTTAAATGTACTCACTTTTTAAAGTATGTACATCACATGTTTTCAGCCCTTGTTCTTATTCTCCCCTGTACGTTTTCATATTATCTCCTGTTAGAAAGAGATTTGATAACAGTCAGTGGGGATTTAAACGTGATGCCGCGCAGCTGCTGTGTTTTACCGGCCAAACTGTCACCATGAGATGTTTTCACACCTTAAAGATCCTGCACACACACACACACACACACACACTCTTGCTGGCACAGTGCTGCTGTTAGCGGCTGCAGAGCGTCTGGGGAGGAGCGGTGGACGGACGGGTCACCCAGCGCAGTTGGCAGCCAGGCTCCGGCCTTGGCTCGGCTCGCCGTCTGCATGCACTCGTGGTGTTGGCAGGTCACACTCAACCCCCCACTCGCCACCACCTCTCCTGGCTGCAGATTACACACCTACATGCTGGATGGGAGGTGAGGGGTGGAGGGGGATGATGGGGAGGAAGGGAAGCCCCAACTCCCCCAACACCTCACACACACACAGGCCTGATATCAGCTGGCTGTGAAAGGCGGAGGCTGACCGCTCGCTGTGATTAAGTACCAACTGGGCTCCGGCCAGCGGTCTGGAGCCTCGCCATGCTGCCCCGTCCTGCTCCTCCACCAGCCAACATCCTCCTCCTTCATCTCCTCCTCCTCCTCCGCTCTGAGGACATGTCCACACTCAGCAATCTTTTCTTCTCTAGTGTTTCACACCCAAACATGGAGGTTTGGATGAAATCTGACAGTCACGTGATTCACAGATAAGCTCAGGTGCCTCATTTTGAGTCCACACTAAATCCGCTACATCGCAATCTGCACCTTTCAGACATGAACTATGTAATTCAGACATGACAGCACATCTTCTGAAAGATCCCCACTGCTCGAGCGAGATTTCTGCTGTTTTACTAGTGTTGTGGGGACATAAAACTGTTTACACATCGTGAGGACTTCGCCTTCCTCTTAGGGACCAGTCCCCATAACGTAAATCATTAAATTATATTGTGAAGACTTGGTTTAAGGGTTAGGGTAAGTGGTAAATGAGACTGAACTTGACGTCATGTCACTTATGAAACAGGCAGCAGAGTTTTTATAATAATAAACTGGTGAGAAATGTTATAAGATGGTAAAAAAAACAACAAACAGACAGAACAGCCAGCAATGTCACAGCAGAGTCCTGTTCAACATCCCATAATATCTGCTGCTTCTCTGCTTCATTAACCGGTCACATGACGCTGGTCGTCAACTCATAAACCAACCCAGCGTTGGCTCATCTAGCCACGAGCACGCTCACGTGAAAGGGGCGGGGCCTGCAGAATGTGACCAATCACAAACATGAGCAGCAGCCGGCAGCAGAGCGACTTTCCAAACGAAGAGCAAACTATAATATTAGAGAAACACAAAGAAGTGAAACATCATCCGGGCTGAAAGCAACACGGCTGCAGCTGCTGAACGCAGGAAACACAGCTTCAAAGACTTCCTCTCACAACCTGCAGCTCCACGGGACCTTCTGCTGGTGAAGAGAGCTGATTGGTCAGTAGGCGGGGCTTCGATACGCACTGATCTGGAGCAGTTGTTTAAGGACGAATCTCTTTGAGTCCGACTTCTGTCGTCCTCTGATGAAAGTGGATGTTTGTGTCGACAGCAGCAGCTGCTCTCTCCCTCCTCCACCACGACTCTCAAAAAACCCTTTAAAAGCACATGTTTAGATGTAAACTGAAAAATAAGCCTGTTGTTCAGGTTGAAACAGTCCTGATGTCACTTCCTGTCCTCCTGCTACAGAGTTCTGCAGGAATGATTCCTAAAACCCAGAAAAGAGATTTTCACGTTTTGTTCTGCGACATAAAACCCGTCAGTAAAGACTCCACTCGTGAATCTTTTCCGTGTCTTAAAACAGGCGGTTGCTAACGAGGCTAAATGAGGCTACAGAGGTTGTCGGGGACATTAAACATCGTCACGCAGAACACAGAAACTCGTTTACAGCCTCCTTGGGTTTAAACTGCAAACTGTTCCGACTCAAACTTTCCCATCGTGTCTACAATAATAACCACTCGATCATGACCCATCCTTTCACCTTCTTGCCTCGAATCAAACCAGAATTATCCAACAACCATAGTCACTGATCCAATATTCAATCAATATAGGATCAATCAAGAAGCATCAGAGCAGATCAGAGGTGAACCACACCGACTCGTTGTCAGCTGAGTGAGAGGAAGAAGATGGCTTCCTGTTCAAAGCAGAAACACTGACTGCAGACTGAAGACACGCACGCACTCAGCAGGACAGGACTCTGGCTGATGATGCATGAAGGCCGGACTGCAGCCAACTCCTCTCCAGCCTCGGTGGGTTAATTTGAAGCTACTGCTCGCCTGCTGCTTCACTGAGCGTGCTCCGTGGGACACACGCCATCCAGCCCGCCGCCGCTCCGCTTCGCCCACCCACTGGCCTCCGGTGCATCCATCCATCCATCCATCCATCCGTCCAGGCGGGGTTAGCCTGAACCCATGCCGCCTCTAACATGAACGAATGGCACGGTGTCAGCAGGACCCCTGGGGACGGATGGAGAGGCATCACGTCAGGAGGAGTTTGTGGTCGCTGATTTTGACGTGAGATGGATGAACGGATCATTCTGAGGAGGTGACACAAGGGGAAGGCTTCACTCAGAAGAAGACAGTTTTTAATGCAAATAGTTTCAAATCATCCATCAGTTGTTTAATTGATCTGCGTCCTGTCGGGTAGCTGCTGGTTTCACTTCAAACTACAGGGACAACACACTGTAATATCACCTGGATGGATTAACCTGTTGGGGGGGCTACAGGGCAAAAACCTGCCGCTGGGCCACCTATTGACCCCTCCCTCTGTGAAATGTGTAAGCTTCAATGTCCACGGCCCCCAAAACAAACCAGCACTGTTATGTTGGACTAATGAACCAACACGAAGCACCGCAGGAGCAGCCAGCCATGCCTGACTCATTTTATCTGATTAGCAGCTAATCAGATGACCAGAACCAGGTAGATGAACTCTGCAGTCAGCAGAGACCAGTCCAGAATCTGCAGGTCCGAGTTTTATTATGCAAACATTAAACTGTCACCGCCTAGAGGCACACGTGCACCTTCACGGACTGTGAAGTGGACCTGGAGTCCTGTCGGTGGACCTCTCTGATGATCCGCCATTGTTGTTACGTCTCCAGGCAGCTGTTGCCATGTGTGGTGTTTGCTTGCTGTGATTGGGCAGGGTCACCCAGTCCTACTCCGGGCAAAAACTGGAAAGATTCTCAACCAGTGAGCCAACAAAATAAAAGCTGCATTTCAGCTAAATAAATACCAATAAATATTTTTCAGTCATGCAAAGATGTGTTTGTGAAATTCATAACGGGAGTTTGTTGTCTCCAATTACAAAAAATGTAAAATAAAAATCTGTAATTATGGAGTTTACTTTAGAGGGAAACAAACATTTCAAATATATAGAATCCGGATAGATAGCTGAATTTAAAGCAGAGTCAGCAAATTCTTCTGATGTTTCTGATGAACCTGAACTGTTTTTACTTATCGTCTGTCTTTTAAGTTTTGATTTTGTGACGACAGCATTTTCCACAGCTGACTTGTTTCAAGTTTCTCATATCCAAGTGTCCTTGAATGCACCACCAGGAAGCGCTTTGTACACAAATCCCAGCTGGCACAGGTGCATCACCACCTGGGAATAAAACAGTTTGACTGAAAGTGAAGTTGAGTGTGATGGAAACATCTGCAGGACGTTTAAATGTCTACAGGCGCCAGCGGCTGCTTTACGGGGGGATTTGGGCAAAACTCAACAAGAATTAAGATTTAATTCATTTCTTAGATTTTTTTAATTACTGAACAAACACTTCCTGCTTTGCCATCATACACAGTGACCCTCTGACTTACAGGCATCCAAGCTGCTCTGCAACCCAGAGCTGCAGCTCAGGTCTGGAATAAACCACCACATGTGTTTTCTGCTTGTTGCACCAGATTGTATTCTCATCACCCGTCCAACGTACAGGAAACCAAAGCAGAACTTTTGGGGCTCTGACCCAGAAGAGAGAGAACCTCATTTAAAATCACACAAAAAAATAATTTAAAGACACAAAGATGACAGCGAGCAGTAAACTCTAAAAACACGCGGCCGCTGTCTGAAAACCTTCCATGAAGTCTGCTGAATAGATTTGCTTTCGTCCTTTTCGCTTTAGATTTTTATGGTAATTTCTTGCTTTGGAACTCATATGATTATCCATCTTTAGCAAAAACTAAGAACTCGGAGGCCTTGTGGATGTGTTTGGGTGTGGCAGCATGATGGTGACTGCTAGCTGCAGTTTGTCAGGTGGAAATGTTCCACGTGTGCAGCAGGAGCCCTTCAGGTCTGCAGTGATATTGGATTCACAGTTTTGGGTCTCAGCAGGTCTCTCAGGCCTTCAGCTGCAGGACGCCATCACAACCCAAAACCACTTTAATATCATGTGTGTGTTTGGTTGTGTGCCCAGGTCAGCCTGCCATGTGTCTGCTGCGTTATGTTTGGCCCCTGGAGGCTCCTGTTAGCTCGCCGTCTGCCACTAATGGCCCCCGTACACGTGTTCATCAGATCCATGGACTCCACCATTGATGGTGTGTGTGTGTGTGTGTGTGTGTGTGGACGGTGATGTGAGAGGAAAGGTCAGAGGTCGTCACTCAGTGTCAGAGGACGAGGAGGATAGGCCGGATGTCCTCGCGGCACTGAACGCACCGTCGAGCCAGCTTCCTCCTTTCATGCGGAAAAACCAACTAATTACGTGGAAATATGATAATGTGTAACGCTGGGGGAGCCGCCTGCCCAGCCCCTCTCATTACCCAGACTCCCCTGCTCTCTCCCTCGCTCTCCCTCTCCTGGTATTTCTCCCAGGGAGTCTCGCCCTTTCATGACTGGAGAAACATTAGCAGCCAGTCTGGCTTGTTTTGCATCAAAACGACGCCTCATTTGCATAATCTGAGGATGAGCTCCTCTGTCCTCAAGGTCAGACCGCCCCCAAAAAAACTCCCACCCGCTTCTTCAGGAGGTGATACCCCTCCCACTCCCACACCGCCTCCATCTCCCCCTCTTTCTTCCCTCTCTTCATCTTCTCGTCCGTCCAGTCGTCTAATTCTTTCAATTCAGCTTCACCTGATACTTCAGGCGTGTGTGTGTGTAGGATCCATTTCCCCTTGTTAACCCCACCCACCGCCTGACATCCCTCCATCCTCTCCTGGGGGAGGACGGAGGAGTCTGTCAGTCAGTGATTGTGACATATTAAAGCTGACAGGTTCCCAGTGTGACTATGAACCTCCACTCGTCACCAGTCCGACTCTTTAATAGTCCTGAGAGACCAGACAGACAGACAGACAGAAGCTCGTCTGTTCACCTCGTACGCAAACTGAAGTTTCCTTTTATTGGTCACTTATATTTCAAACATATTCAAAATGCGATGTTGAAGTATTTTACCTCGTGGTCGAGCAGGTGGCCCTGTTGACCTAAACTAATCCATAAAAATGGAGCAGGACACCAGACACGCCTGTCGCTGTCACACCCGGGCATTGTGCAGGCAGGAAATAGGACCCAAATGCAGACGTAGAGTAAGTCCGATTTATTAACATGAAGCCAATAGGGAAGCCAAAAGACGAAACCACAGAATATTCACAGGTACACAGCAGGAAAGCTCACAACACTATGACGATGAACCGACAAGAGACACACCCACTAACGAGGGAACCAGACACAGGTGAACACGGTGAACAGGTAGAAAGGATCAACACCAAAGGGAGACTAACGAGGGCAGGACACATCACCAAATATGGAAGGAACCACACCAGGGAGGGAAACACTGGACACACACAGGAAACAGACCGGGGCCTGACACAGGAGAACTAACAGGAAACACAGGACCTCGGAACCACACGAGGAAGAACACATGGAAACACAAGCACACAGACAAGGACATGACATGAAAACACAAGGATGGAGCAAAAGACACGTAACCCCCAAGCCTCCCAGACAAGGGGCCTGACAGTCGCTGCCCGAACCGAACCGGAAGCCCGAACTGAAAATGTGACCCTTTCCTGTTTGTTTTCTTAAATGCGGAAATGAAAACTTGAAGTCTGACTTTATGTTGATCAGTGAAACGTATCTTTAAAATCACATATTGATCAAATATTTTGTGTGGCTTTTACAATGCTACCAAAATCTAGTGGTCAAACTTAATTTTGATCCAAAAAGTATCTGAGGTTAAAATGAATCGTAATAAATACATAAACATTAATATATATTATGTTTTTCATAAATGACTGAATTTAACAATTACTGCAATGCAGCGTTTTACCAGCTTTGTGTTAATGAATGATGACATTAACTCCACATATGAGACATTCTTTACAAAAACAAGAAAAAATTGTATTTATGTAATAAGGAAAAATGTGAATATTCTATTTCATAATTAATAAAACCAAAGATAACATTATTGATTGATTGATAAAATTTTTCCTTAATAAATAAAAACTTATTTTTTCCTTTTGTATTTTTAAAGATGTGTTAAAGTCCCTGATATAAAGTCTGACTTCAAGTGAAGCTGTTAGTTTCTGCATTTAAGAAAATAAAAAGTAGCAGCATTTAGGGACAGGAAGTAGCAGCATTTAGGGACAGGAAGTAGCAGCATTTTCGCACATGTGCAGAACAGACGCCGTGGAAGTATATCAGCGTATCAGTCTAAGTATTTTGGGTTCCACCCCATCAATGTCTCACCACCTGGTGGCTGGCTACAGTATAGGTGATAAGCCCCGCCCCCTCCATGTTAGCGGATGGGACAAAATATAATAGTTTTAACCATTTTACCCAGATCTTATCTCACTGATGATTGTATAAGTGTTTATTTCAGGACTGGTTTAAATTTGTTATGTGATGCTATAAAAAGGGGGGGTGAGGTCATGATGTGATTGGTTCGGGCGGGTGTGTGGGCGGGGCCTCACTACTGCTGCAGACTCTGGCTCCAAATTATGTCCCCAGCGCAAAATGGCAGCTCCCGTATCCAGGATGTGACACCAAATGGAAAAGAATAAAACCTAAACTGAAGGGTGGGACGTTCTGGTCACTGGCTGGAGGGGGGCGGGGCATCATGCTGTATGGGTTACATTCAAATTACACGTTATTTCAAATCAGTTCAAACTTGTGACATCCCCCTAAATGATATACAGTCGGCACTACATACTAGGGGCTACAACTAAGTTATTTTTCTTATTGAGGATTCTGCAGAATATATTTTCAATTTAAGGATTATTTTAGTTTATAGTCGAAGGAAATGTCTTGAAATGTCTTGTTTTGTCCAAAACCCAACGATAAGCAGTTTACTGAGATATAAAACAGAGAAAAGCAGGAAATCTGAGACATTAAAGTTTGTCTGCTTGAAAAATGCAACATTTTCTCATAAAAACACTTCAAAGATCGAATTATCGAGTCACAGCAAAACTACGAAGCATTTTCCAGCTTCTCATGTGTGAGGATTTTCTGCCTTTCTTTGCCTCATACATCAGTAAACTGAACATCTCTGCGTTTTAGACCCTCGTTGGACCCTGTTTTCTGATATTTCATAGACAAAATGTTTAATCATCGAATGGAGAAAAAAACCTATTTAGCAATTTTTTACTCTTCCACTTTACTTTTAATTGGCTCTGTGTTGTTACATGTCTCACAATGCATTCAGATAGATCAGAATAACGACGTGAAGACGGTTTCTGTACAGACAGGAAGTAGAAACCTGCACATTACACATGATAATGACGTGAAAGTCAGTCATTGTTGTCGTCCTCTTCGATAGACAGACCTCACAGACGCTGAGCTGTAATGGTGGAGAAATATTCAGCGTTTCACTGTGAATCTCTTAATGAAGACGTCCTCCTCTCACAGCCTGTCGCTGAGGGAGGGAGGACGCCGCCCGTGGACGCAGCTCTGGCTCTTGGTGGGCCGGTGCCACCGAGCTGAACGGGTGCCACGAGGCTGGCAGCGGCCCGCCGCTCTGATTCTCCTGCCAGCACGGCGCCGGTGGAGAGGCTTCAGAGGACGGCTCCAAACCCGAGGTGCTTTCATCTATCACTTTATTTGTGGCTGTGAAGAGGCTCTGCAGAATCCCTCAGCTTCGACTGGAAGGCTGTCGGCTGCTTACCTGATAACTACTGAGCTCCAGAAGCAGCGAGGACTGATTCTCACTTTCTCGGCCAACGGATCTGTTAGATGGTGGCGGCCCAACAGAGGGAGGGCCTGCAGTCCTGTTTCCTCCAACACGCAGCTCTACCTCTGCACATTCAACACCCACAGAATCCACGAGGACAAAATGTCCTCCGAGTTTGTGGCCAGCGAAGCAACTCAGATTCTTCTTCTGCTTGTTTTCTTCCCGCCTTCATCATTACTGGCTGTTCTATGTTTTAATTATGGGTCAGTGAGGAAGGGAAATTAATATCAGGCAGTGGAGGAGTCACAGCGTCAGGCTGACAGGGGCCCCGGGGCCGAGGAGGTGGGCACGGGGCCAAACGCCGTGGCAAAGTCTAAAGTCGCCATGCAAAGGGTAGCAGTCAGAAGTGATCAGAGAACGCCGGACAGTCGACTGGAAGTCAGTCAGAGGCTGCAGCGACGTTTCTGGCACCGAAGTGTCCGAATAAACTTTAATCCAGTGTGACAGACGCGCCTCAACTTCAGCACAACTTTCCGTTTCTGACCTCACTGCCGAGGTCACAGCATGCTTTTTAAAATGTTTTCTCTTTGTTACCTGTTGCTCTAATAGTCTTGAGTCACAATGAAGCTGTTCAATTCCTTTCAAGTATAAATCAAGTGTCTGTGATTTAAAGGGCAAAATCACGTCGGTCCTCTCCAGGTGCAGAGTCCACAACGTCACATTTCTGATTCAAAGGACTACAACACTGTCAAACACACTGTCAAAATGTCGGACTCTACTGCCCCTCGCGGATCCTGGTTGTTGGGGAAGGTACTGCAGGCCTTTCCTGACACACGAGGACTTGTGAGGTCTGTTAAAGTCCAGACCAAATGCAGCATACTGGAGCGACCGGTCACAAAGGCCTGTCTTCTGCTGGGAGCTGATTAAAGACTGATTTGGATTACAGTGGAATTACCTCTGACTCTATGGACACAACATGAACATTATGACTTTCATTGGCTCCATTTTGTTGTATGTGTTTGAATTGTTGTGTCATTGTACAGCAACAATTAGGGGCCGGCGTGTTGTAGCCAATTTGGGGTTTTATGTTGTGTGGGATGAGTGCGGGTGACGTCATTTACACACCTGAGGGCGAGTCGGGGATCACGCATTATCTATTTAGATGAGTCACAGGTGTGTAATCAGGAGGGAATTTGGGAACGGAGGAAGGCACACAGTTTTTCAACCGTGCTTGTGTGCTGTCTGTTTCGGGTTTTAATTCACTGTTAGTGTTTTGTTTTTGATACAGCAATTGCTTGTTTTTACGTGTTTATTGTTAATAGTTTAATAAATGCACTGGCCGTGTCGGACATCATTCTTTGAACACGCACACGCGTTGGAAAGTGACTTTCGGATTCCCTCAAGTGGCTCTTTTGTTGTTCGAGTGCCACTACACCGGGAAAGAAGAAATATCAGCAAATTGTATTTGTATGGGCAGTAAAAGTACTCATGTTGCACTAATATGTTCCCAGTCAGTGTTTTTCACTAATTTGAGATGCAGTGGAGTAGAAATATAATATTGCTTGAAATAGAACTCAAAGTGCAAATACATCAAATTTGTCCTTAAGTGCAGTACTTAGAGTAGATGTACTTAGTTACATTCCACCAGTGGGGAAAACATTATTCAAGAGGGAAGAGAAATGACAGGAAAGACAAGAACATCCTAATCAGTGTTCTCCCGTTCGGCAGATTTCCTTCCTCCTGGATAGATTTCGCAGCGATCGGAGCCTCCGCAGACCGAGCTGCTGCTGCTGCTGCTGCTGCTGCTGCTGCTGCTCTGTGGTTTCCTGACAACATGTGTTGAAATACTCAGACGAGACTCTCTGAATGCAGAGACACCAGCAAACTGCTCAGGGAGGAACCCGAACAGTCTGCGCTGTGCAGAACAGGAAGGAAGAAACTCTTATCAAACTTTATTATTATTATAAGTTGATCCATCCAGATTTCTCAAGAACCCCACTGGTTAGATTCCCAGGAAACTTTGTGACCTCTGATATTTAGTCACAAGAAAGACCAAAATCTACTTGGTACATTTCTATATAATGAACTGAGCACCAGAGAATGAACCCTTTAGATACCGTTTCATTAGCGTCTAGATAAAGTGACACCTTTTACACGTTCCTGCTCTCGAGATAATGAAACCGTTTTATACCGCGACCAAGACAACACTCCCTGCACAGCTCTGCTCCAGTACACCACGCTTTCTTCACCAACATGCGTCTGGCTTTGTCGTCATCAGCATGATGTCTAATGTCGGGTTCAGACTCGATATCAGCCCGACCCAACAGACGTAGGGCATCAGGAATACTGACGGTTTCACGCCGCCTCGTGTATCATAGTGGGCGACAACTGACGTCCCGACAGAAGTGCAAGCATGACAGAATTCATTTTGCCGTGTCTCCTGACGTTGACCTTCACCTTTTTAAACACGGCGAAGTGAAAGAGGAATAGTGTTGTTGGTGCCGTGAGGAGGAACTGCAAAACAGAGGAAAGCTCACAGTCGTTCTTTCTTTCTTTCTTTCTCTTTTAGGCTTTTCCGAACTCAAGACTCCCATTTGTGTTCCCAGGAGCACCTCCTACCCGAGGTGGCATCAAGAAGTTCTGACTCCATAATCATCTCCTCAGTGAGCATGGTAACAGACAGAAGGATCATACAGTCTGAACCCTGCATTAGGTTGTTAAGCAGTTGTCTGTTACTGTTATTAGTCTGTACAATCTTCTTTCACTGCTGGTTCTTCCATTAAACAGGATTTCCTTTTCCTACATCACCTGCAGAAGCTATCCACTGGTGTGTGTGTTGGGTAAGAGAGGTGAACTGGTCAACTCTGCTTCTTTCACTCAGCAGCTCGGTTGGGGGGGGCCCAGATTATAAAGACCCCTTTGGACCAACAGCAGCACTGTGGCAGAACAAAGGTCTCCTCCTTTAATTCTGTCAGTTTTCATACACGACTCTAAAGTAGTGAAAAGTTATTTAGATTTTCTTCCCTTCTGATGAAGCTAAGTTAGTAGTATCCTCCTGTTTCCAGCGATTTAGAGAAACAATTAGTTGATTAATCAATTAGTCAATTGACAGAAAATGAGTTTGATTGCTGAAGTCATTTTTGCTGTAAAAGCATTTCCTGGTTGCAGCTTCTCTGATGTGAAGATTTGCTGCTTTTACGTTGAATGTTGCTAATGTTGTTAATAAAGTTGAGGTTTGGACTGTTGGTTGTGAACGCATCACTTTGGGCTCATTGTGATCAATCAGTCAATCAGCAGATGATACAAACTCGCTGAAAATGAGCTCCAACAGTAAAATATAACAGCAGAACATTTACTGCTTTAATCGATCAGTCAACCAAACTTTATTTGTATAGCACCTTTCAAACAGGTGAGTTCAGTTCAGAGAGCTTCACAGATGATCAGTGTAGAGCATAAAAACAACAGAAACAAACAATGCAGGCGAGACAATAAACGATATTAAAATGTAAAGAAAATTGATTTTAGGCCCTAATAAAATAAAAGCTAGACTAAAAACTAGATTAAAAGGAAATTTTTTTTCAATGAAATTATAAAATATAATAAAAAAATGAATTAATAATAAAATGAAATAAGGGTTAATACTGAAAACTACATTTTACTAATACACTCACACACTCTTATTGAAGTAACGATTTCAAAGCAGGACTTTTACTGTGTGGTATTAGTACTGTATCTTAAGAATACTTCTTCCACTGCTGGTTATCATGACCGATAATCAGAATAACCAAAATAAGAGAATGGCACCCAGGCTGAAAATATCTTGTTAAAACTCAATCCTGTCACCTTCACCTCTCAGTGATCTCTTTTTGTAGCATTTTAGTGAAGCGGACCACACAACCTCTGCACAACAACAACACAGGAACCTCTGAATCACATCATCAGGTCTTCAGGTGATTCTGGTCCAGCAGGCCTTTGATGTAGGAAGGAGGTCAGAAAAGGAGAGCAAACGGTGGATTTTCACATTTCTCTGCGTCACAGAGAGAGAAATAAAAACAGAGTTAGAGGCAGCGAGGCCGGGGGGAGGGGGGGGGGGGGGCTGTAAAAATAAAAGTCCTGGAAACCTCACAGCACATTTCCTGTCTGCTCGCTCTCTCTGGCTTTGGTTTTAGGACAGACTCAAGCAGTCAAGGAAACTTGCTCGCCCTTTGTTCTCCCTATCTCACAGTTTACCCCCCCCCCTCTCTTTCTCTGTGTTGTTGGATGCCAGACATATCGGGGGGGTGGTGGTAGTGGCAAACTGTGAGTGTGAATGTGTGTGTGACAGCATTCCTCTTCCTCTGAGCCTGTGCAGAAGGTGAAGTAGACGGAGACGAACAGAGAAGATCCCAACAGCTGGAGGTAAGTGCCAACCAGCTTCACACACACAACCACACACAACCACACACATCCGTCCCAACAAGCATCAAAACACAACGCAAATGCAGATTTTTTTCCTTTTTATTCTCTCCTGCTTCTGTCTTTTGGCTTCTTCCCAATCTGAAACACTCACACACTCGTGGACGAACGCATCCATGTGTGTCCCTTCAGTTTTCAGTCTGAGGATGTGATGAGAGCTGCGGGAGTTCAGTGGAAACTTTCTCTGCAGTATTTTGTTTTTGTGCCTGTTTAGCTCCTGCACTCACACATGGACTTATGTACAGCCACATAAACTCAAATACAAATTGGAACATTTACATACATACGGACAGAAACTCACATACGGGGAGTTAAACCCAAGTACGGGGAGTTAAAATGAAGTACAGGGAGTTAAACTCAAGTACGGGGAGTTAAAATTAAGTACGGGGAGTTAAAATGAAGTACAGGGAGTTAAACTCAAGTACAGACAGACAAAGCGTACATACGGGAGTTAAACTCAAGTACGGGGAGTTAAACTCAAGTACGGGGAGTTAAAATTAAGTACAGGGAGTTAAAATGAAGTACAGGGAGTTAAACTCAAGTAGGGGAGTTAATCTCGCATACGGACAGACAAAACCTACGTACGAACACATAAAATCATGTACGAATTATAACATTTTCAAAAGCAAGTTGATGTTCGAGACTGTTGTAGTTGAGGTCATCTGTTGTTGTTGCTGTTGTTGGTGACGTAGCAGCAGTAGGAGTAGCAACCATAGCAGTAGCATTAGCAGTTGTTGTAGCGTTAGTAGCGTAGTAACGGTTGCAGTTGTAGGATCACTATTATTAGATTTCTGTTTAAATGGAGAGTGGAGTTTGATTGTGCTGCGTCACGGTTTTAAACATGGAAATCTGAAGCAAAACCTAAATACTTTAAAGGTGTGAAATTTGGGCACAGTTAGCAGCTACGTCAGCCTCGAGTCCAGAAACTGTCATCATCCATGTTCAAAGGCTCCGTGTGGGTCTGACTTTGGTCAGATCTGAAGTTAATTATCATGTTTCATTCGAAGCTCAGAGCTGCAGTATGTTTCCCGTTCAGCAGAACTGAGTCACTTTCAGCCTTCGCAGCAGCTGGTGGATCATTTAGCAGACGTCCAACCTCAGCGAGAGTCCTGCTGTTTGGATCCGTCCCGTCCAACACTCACTTCTGCAGATACAAGACACCAATCCACCGGCTGTGCAGGTGAGATGGAAGAGTAATTCCTCTTAGAGAAATCAGATTCATTCAGCATTTCTCTGTTATCTGAAGAACGTTTGGTAAAACCTTAACTACAAAGGCATCTTCATGTGTGTTAACCTGTGAAGGCTAAGATAAGCTATAACCAAACTTACTGTCAAACATCTAAACAACTTAATCTAAGTGTTAAACAGTGCTGCAATAAAACGCTAGAGATTGAATAGTGGCGAACTGGGTGTGACACCATGAGAAATGGACACCGGACTCAAAGATGGTGCAGATTCAGTCCAATGAGAATCGCTCGCCTCAGTTTTATTTATATAGCACCATGTCGTAACAAGTCATCTCATAGCATCTCATATAGAGCAGGTCTAGACCGACTCTACGCGGTTACGCCCCAAAAAAGGTTGTAGCTTCCGGGTTCGCTTCAAGGGCACGCGGCCCACTGAATATGCGCAGTTTCCCCCGAAATACTGCCCACAAGCTCCCGATGACGTCACAGACCTTTAAATCGCTTTTCTTGGCTCGAAGAAGGTTTTTACAAATGTAAAGCAATAATAATCAGAGTTGTAAATTGACCTTGTTTGCAGTCGACAGTTTTACAGACCTCTCTTCTTACATGGGGGTCTACGGGGAAAATGCTATTTGGGCTGCAGGGGAGTTTTACACTGCAGCACTGCGAGTGGCTGCAACTGGAAGCAAGCTGAGCACCGGCGCCATATCCAGGTCTTATTATACATCCGTGGTTTCGGACAGTTACAGAATTTGTCAGAAGCAGCCCTCCCCTTTTCTGAGGTGGGAAAGGTGCTGTGGGGAGGGGAGGGCCGACGCCGGTGGACCGCCCAACAGTGGTGGAGTGAACGGGAGTCACGGAGTAATGTACTGAGGCCACAGATAAAGCAACAATACTGCTTGTTAAAATGATATAACACACGTTTAAAAAACCCAAACCCACCTTTCAGAAAGCTTAGTGGCCGTTCTGCAACAACCTCAGCACCACGTGAGGCCGTCGCTGTGAGGAGGTTAACGCACATCCAGCTGAAGCCGCTAACGAACCAGCGCTCGTCCTCCTGGATGGGAAGTGACACGCCGGCTCCAGTTGGTGTCCTGCTTTGATCTTGAAAACACCCCCCCGCCCCGCCCGGCCCCGGCACATGCTATTTCCAGCACCTCCGCCGGGTCACGTAGATTAACCCCTTGTTTCCTGCAGTGGGCTTTAGTTTGAAGTGAAGTGGAGGGCGAAAGCGTTTTCCGGCTGGGAGTGTGGAGCAGCGGGGGAAGAAGCCTGGCCGCCCAGCTGCATGCTGGGAGTTTGCTTTTTTAAAGGGGTTGGAGGATTTAGAGGAGTTTTGGTTTTGGCCAAGGGCAGTCGTAGGATTTAGAGCTGAGCAGCTCATCATTTTTAGCAATGAGAAGTTTAAAGGGGTAGATGGTAACGCTTGAGAAGGTTTTGCAGCTGTTCAGGATTTTGAGTTGTAAGTATTTTGAGTAAGAGGGAAGAGGTTTGCATGTTTACTGCTGTGTTTGCATTAAATTAAATTAAATAAGATGCTCTGGAGTTGAATTTTAGATTTGCCTCTTAACTTAAAGCTCCACCAATAAATAGTTTTCCATATTAACGACTCAAATGCCTGATGTGAAAGGAGTGTCGAATCTCTGCAGCTTTACAGAGATTTATAGCCTCTTAGCTCCTAGTTTTGGTTTTGTGGCCTATTTCCTGTCTGGTTTGATAATGAACTAATGGTGAACTAATGGTTTCAGTCATCTTTTAAGCAAAAACAATCAAACATTTGCTGCTTCCAGCTTGTGAGGATTTACTGCTTTTCTTTGTAATTTCTGACAGTAAATGAAGTCTTTGTCACAATTTGCTAACATTTTATACACTAAACGTGAAAATAATCTGCAAATTGATCGATAATCAAAAAGTCATTATTTTCACACTAAAAGCAAACCTGAGCAGTTTGAATCACTTTCCAGTGGAGATGGTGAACGTCACATTTTAGTGTGAACAGGAAGAACTGCTTATTGTTTTGGAGAATTACGATCAGACTACGTCTCGTAATAAGATGAAGAAGAAGACTGTGTTCCTGTTTGGGTGAACAGCTGTTAACTCTTCTCTCCTCTGCAGGTCGCGGTGACACTAGACAAGATAACAGGATGTGGGTCGAGGCAGACTGAGGCCTTCATCCTTCATCAGCTTCATTTCAAAGTAAAACCTTTCACCTGAACCTGTGCAACAAGACGACCTCGCTGATCCAAGATGGCTGCTGTCAGCGCGCTGTTGCTGCTGGTGGCGGTGACAGCCGTCTGCAGCGGCAGCCTGGTTGTGGTGAACTCGGGCGTGGAGGTCACCAGGGGTCGATCGGTGTTCATCACAGACAAGGAGCTGGAGATCGGCGTGGATCCGACTGCAGACTGCAAGGTGGAGGTGGTGATGAACGAACCCGTCACTCAGAGAGTAGGGAGGCTGACTCCACAGGTGAGAGCGCACCTGCTGCAGTCACAGAGTTGGAATGATCCGGTGGTCACCTGACACGGGTGATGGTCCTGTGTTGTTTGCAGGTGTTTGACTGCAGTTTCCTGGAGGACGAAGTGGAATACGTCCACAATGGCAGTCCTCAGCTGGACGAGGACACGGTGATGCTGAGGGTCTACAGGTCAGTTAGCAACAGCTAGCAGCAGCAGTGATAGTAGCAGTGGCAGTGTTGGTACAACAGCAGAAGGAGTCGCTGTAATAGAAAAACTAGGTGTCATTTAAACAGTAAATTAACATGTAAGATAATGCAGAGATCAATGACTTCACTTCATGTTAATGTGTTACATTCTGTTTCATCAGTTACACATTTAGCTCAAATGTACAGATATTCAGTAAGAACCGGCCCAGATGCAAAGATCGATGTTGGGATTAAGAATTGATATTTTATAATTAATCTAAAAACTGTCAATCAATCCGTCAAATCGATCTATTTGTTGCCAGGTTCTATGTTCATATCAGAAAGAGAAGACAGAAACGCAGCTAAACGCACCAAAAACAAAGTCATTTAAAATGATGAACTCCAGTGTTTGCACTACAAATATGGATTTTATAATCCAGCTTTTGTATTATTTGTAGTGTAATAAACTGGATTCTCACCTGTTATTTTAAAGGAATAGTCCTCTGAAAGTCCATGTTTTCAGTATCAGACTCCCCTGTTGGAGGCTTGAAAAGTGGATCCTTCGTGGTGGACGGCAGCTGGACTTTGACTTCCTGCAGTGAAAATAGAAACTTTGCTAAATTGATTATCTGTTTCCTGTGAGGACGCACAGTATTTCACTGAGTGACTGGAGTACTACATGTCTCTCCTTTAACATGCTGTGTCTTGTGTGGAGGTTCACGTCCTCAGACACGCTGGTGGAGACGGCGGTTCTGTCGGTGCGGGTGGTGGACTCCGGGTCTGATGTGGTGGAGCTGGGCAGCACCCCGCTGGTGGTTCCTCAGTTCTACGGTTTATCCAACGCCATTGACAGCTCGGTCCTGAACATCCGGACCGCAGCAGACCTGGTCTGCATCGTCAGGCTGATGACCACCGACAGCGGTGTCCCCGCTCTGGGTCAGCTGGTGAGGGAGGAGGACTCCACGCAGAGGAAGGGTAGGTCACACCTGGATCAAGGTCTACGTGTAAACCACAGCCACAGAAAATACTGATTTATGATGTTACAATACAAATCCCCAAACAAATGGAACTAAATTAATGTTTTATTCGAAAATCAACTTATTATTTCAAACATTTTAGAAAATATTATGTCTTTAATTTGTTGAAATATTTACACCACATAGCACTTTTCTAAACAAAGAGAAACAGTAAAATGTGCTGAAATGATTAGATAACTGATAAAGCAAATATTTGCTTTTTATGCTTTATTTATATATATATATATAAAACAATACGCATATAGATCAAATAAAATATACATTATACAATAGTATACCTTTTTTATGTACATTAAAAAAATACATATAAATGTAAAATATGTAAAATTCTGAATATAAAGTAAAATAAAATACAGATTGTTAGAAACGTGCGACCTCGTGTTGTGTTATTAAGCTGCTGCTGCGTCTCCGTCCTCCATCCGTCTGTCTGTCGTCCTCCTGCAGGCAGACAGACGGCGGCGCTCTGTCCCGGGAACAGACCCTGTCTTCATGACACCAAGGAGGTCCGTTTCCTCAAAACCAGCTGCCAGGACTTCCTGAGCTCCGGTCTGAAGTACCAGCACCTCAGCCCTCCGTCACCAGAGATCGACTACATCCCCATCAGGGTGGAGCTGAGGGAGCAGGCCACCAGGACCCTGCTGGAGGTGCGGGCAGCATCCGGGAACGAATAAAAAGATTGATATTGAAATGATTCAGATGAAACTTTCACTCTTAAACAACAAAACAACTTTTAGAGAAGAAGGTGTAGTGACGCCAAAGTGCTTTAATTGAACAAAGTTGCTAAAGTGCAGACTGAGTCTCCAAGCCGGATGTGGAAGTGTTCCAGGCGAGAGTAGCATGTCAGACGTGGAGAGGTTTGTTGGCAGTCAGAAGGTGACACTTCTCAGCTCTGTGGATGTGGAGCAGGAGGTTCTGCGGGGCTTTAAGAGGCTTCAAAGTTCCTATATGCTAAAACTATTTTTTTCTCTGCTTGTTAGCACATCACCAGCGTGTCTTTATTACAAAGACCTGTCATTTCTAACATGTCTCATTGGCAGTTCTGAGGCAACACGTAGAACACTGAAGTTGTAGAGTGTGCGTTGATTTCTACGTGCTATATGTTGTGTTAAAGCAAACACGTGCGCCCCAAAGACAAATAAAAACCAAAAAAGAACGAGGAAAGCTGCTGGGGCTTAAAGTAGAAGCTAGAGACAAACATGGCAACTTTATCTTTTACCTTCCCTGTCCCCGTCCCCCGCTCCCAGACAGAGTCGGTGTGGTTGCCGGTTCTGATCCACGGTGCGATGCAGAACCAGCCTCCCCAGGCCGCCTTCATGGCCTCCTTCATCCTGGAGGTGGACCAATTCATCCTCACCCCGCTCACCACGGCCGCCCTGGACGCCACAGACCACGAGACGCCGCAGGAGAGGCTGGTCTTCAACGTGGTCGTCCCGCCCCCCGAGGGCTACGTCACCCACCTGGACGACCACACTAAGCCCATCACGTCCTTCACCTGGCTGGACCTCCACGAGATGAAGGTGGCCTACCAGCCGCCCAACAGCAGCCAATCACACCGCAGGAACTATGAGGTACTGGAAGGTTATGCTTTTAATTATGATAAAGCATAAAGGCAGGCCTAAAACCTAGAAAAATAAATATGTCAATGTAAATATATGAGGTGAGAAATCATCAACCACCTGTGTGCTGCTGCACAAACAAGTTTCACAATTTTGAAATTTTGTCCCGAAATGGAAGCGAGAGGCACATTTGAGCCTGGTCTCATGAGCATTTATGACTGTTTTGTACCAAATACATTTATTTGGATGACATTTCCACAACTGGAGGATTTGAATTAACCAAATAGACCGAAAGTGTTTTTACTTAGCTGCAAAAATAAACCTTTTTAGCAAACATTTTAGCAGCTAACTTGATTCAAACTTTTGGAAAAAGGCTGAAAGGGTCTGTGCTCTTAGTTTATTCAGTTTCATATACGTCATTATTAAAAACAGAAACAAAGCTCTGGCAGCTGTCATTCAGCAGCAGGTAGCTTGCTAGCTAGTAATGTAGCTTCCTCATCTGTCACAATGCAACAGGACGTGTTATTTATCGACAGGTCAACTAAACAAGTCATTTTTATGATACTGTAAAATATTCATTATCTTCAGTAATCAAGTTAACTTTTGGCAAAACATTTAGGACCAATATTCCAAAATAAAAGAAGTCGGGAAACACAGAAAATACAGAATTTCAATATCCTTTATTAAATATAAAATAATTTTATTTATATAGCACTTTTCACACAAAGGCACAGAGATATTTCCAGATTAAAGGATTTACACAACAATAATTTAAGAGATGAACTCGTGTAAGGAAGATATACGTATACTGATCTCATATAAACAAACCTGAATTTAAACAGATGAAAGTGCAAAATATATGGAAGCACATGTAAGAATACTAAAACGATGATGCTGAAACAAGCACAAAGAAATAATGTAAAGGCAGTAAAGTTAAAATAAAACAGCATAATATGAGAAGAAAATGTGAACGTGCAAAACGAGTCGTCCATCTTGTAAACGTGAGTTTTAAGGAGGGAACACTGAGGGGACGTTCGTTCCAACAAACATGTTATATGGTCAAACATAACATTTCCAGTCATATATGTTGCAATATTCTGGTAATATGTGTCATGTAAGGTGGAGTTCCAGGCTATAGACGGTTCCTTTACGACCAGCCCGCCCATCATGGTCCACATTTCCATCAGGGCAGCTGAAAGTAACGCACCCAGAGTCTCCTGGAACATGGGTACGTTTTACTGATATTAATCCATTTGCATTGTTTTGTCCTTCTTAATAAAATAATTTGTTGTACTCTAACTAAGCACGTGCTGTTCAAGCTAAACTTTCAGATTTCTTTGTGTTTTCTCTCTGACGTCTCAGGTTTGGACCTGTTGGAGGGTCAGTCCCGACCAATCACGTGGGAGGAGCTGCAGATAGTGGACAGCGACAACATCGATGCAGTGTATCTGGTGGCTGTGGACGGACCTCTTCATGGACGCCTTAGTGTCAGAGGTGAGGTCAAAGGTCACCTGTTGTAGACACAGCGGCTGCACCGTGATGAGCTGTAATCTGTTATGTATGGACGCATGGCGTGACTTGTTGTTCACGTCAGCAGCTGCATTTCCTTAACCTGCGCGTGGCCTGGTGACGGAGAGAAGTCAGTGTGCATGTGAGTCCAGTTACTCCAACACAGTTCGCCCTCAAACTGATCCTCTCTGTGTTTAAACCTCGGCCCTGTAATCCCGTGCTGGCGTTCCGACACACTCTGCCCTGGGAATTCCCAGAGAACGTCGTCTGGCCTTTTCCGCCCTTTTTCCTCCATGTGTTGCCCGTCCGCCAGGGACCGTGGTGTGGCTGGGGAAGCATATGTCTAGTGGCCCTGCATGTGTTTCCTAATCAGGTGTAAAATGGGGCCGCGGCCACTTCGCCAGGGGCCGTGGCAGCGCGCAGGCTGCTGCTGCCTCCCTCGCCGTCCACGTCTGTCCTTTCCAGCCCAGCGCTTTGGGAGACGGCCTCTTTGTCTCAGACGGGGAGCAGGACCGAGCAGATTGGAGGGACTTATGCCATTTCATGCAGCCGTGCACAGGGAGCAGATGCACTGTCCCCAAACAGGTTTTCATGCTACCAGCTCTGAGGCGACAGGGGGGGGGGGGGCAGGAGTGCAGGGCCCCCGGGGGGTTCAGGCGGGAGTCAACCTTTCATGGCTGCTTTAGTCGTGTGGAAACAGACGGTGTATTTTTGAACTGGTTTCATCACATTTGTGTCGCGACAAGCTGATATTTAACAATTTAACATGTGATCATTTATAACATGAGTTCATGAGCTGTTTAAAGCACCTCGCAGTTCGCTTTCAACATTAATTTAGCATCTAAACGCACATTGATGAGAGAAAAAACTCTCAATTGTCTTCTGGCTTAAACATTCTCCTGCTGCTGCTTCTGCCGTTACAAACCATAATAAACACTGAACCCGTGACGCGATGAGCCCTGCAGGGCTTCATGTCACTGTTTTTTTACTGAATGTTTTCATTTGAAAGACTTTCAGAGACCTGAGGATGTAAAAGTGACAAGAAAAAATGAAAAAGTTTAGACGAGATGATTAGATACAGCTTTGCACTGAGACGACAGAATGCAGTTGCTTCGTTGTCGACAGGATTCAAACCTTCGCCACTCGGCCAAACGACAACTTATGTTTTATAAAAGAGCAATAATTTGTTCCTTCATTGCTCTTTAATCATCTCATCACCCCTAAGATGTATCTTGGGATCCCGTCAGAGTATCCTGACTCCCCTGTTGGAAGCCAGTGTAACATCAGGGGTGGAAATTAATGTAATGATATTGATGTTTAAATTGAATTTAACCGACTCTACGAGAAGAGAGAAAGCTGCATGTGTGGGCGAGTGAGAGGGAGGGAGTGTGTGAAACTAATTATTGGATGATCAGAAGTGTACAGGAGCCACCTTGCCGTGTCTCTGACAGCAGCAACCAGGGGTTAACCTGCCTTTCTGTGTTCAGGAACAGCGGAGGGGTTGTTAAAAAACACATACTGTTAACTGCCCATTTAAAGCGTTCAAACATCCTCTGAAGTCACTGTGAACCACCGGCTCTAAACGACTGTCGCCGCACGAAGAAACGACCTGAAATGATGACGTGAATCAGGACGTTTGTGGTGTCAGAAGCCTCTTGGAGACCAGGTCAACAAAGACCATTTCACGTTCTCAGTCAGCGCTGGCTTCTTTTAACCTTTTGAACCTTTTGAACCTCCAGAAACCTGATCAGCTTTGTAAGATGACGACACATTAAAGTTCTTCTCTTATGATTTAACGACTTTCTGCCTTTTTCCTTCCTTCATCTTGTCTTCTTTGTCTTTTTTGTGATATTTCCTGTCTGTGCTCTCACCACCAAGCATCACAATCTGTCCATGCAAACCAGATATTCCAGCGCGTAAAGCAGCTGGAAGGCTGCTGAAACTTTTGTCCCATTAGACCGGTTTCGGCAGCAGCACCTGCTCCTGCCTCAGTTTGTCTCCTCACTTCTGGACGCTTGTTTTTCTGCCACTCTTGTTGCGAAGGCACAAAGCTGACAGTGGTTTGGCTCTGCTCTCCTCACGTGGACCGGGCCTCCTGCAGGAGGGGGTTAGTGGCTCCTCTGGTGGCGTTGTGTCTCTGAGGGGAGCGCCGCTGACCGCTGACCCTCCATGCTGCGACTCGGGGGGCGACGGCGCTGCAGGCTCCGTCCAACGCCTTCAGCCAAATGGATGTCTGCCTGTCCCGCTGCACACACACGGTCCTCCCATCCCATTTTTCCCTTTATGGGCCTGTTGCCCAACGCCACCTTTGGGCCCAATTACCAAGTTGTTACCGTCAGTTGGACCAGTAGCCGGTTTCCCTCGGTAAAGTTGCTAATGAGGTTCGGGCTCGCGACCGCTCGTCTCTCAATCTGTCTGCTGACCTTGCCCTTCTGTCTCTCTGGCACGCGCAGGGAGACAGGAAGCCCCCATCCTGGCAACCGGGAGGCCACCGGGAAGGACGCCATGTTTTACCCCACCGGTGTTCACAGCACAAACCCCAGCCAGCGCCTCGTGGTGCCTTCAGGCGCTAAGAGAAACTTGTTATTTCCAAGTGACAATGGGGGGAAAAAACAGTGCATGTGTTGGAGACGGTAATTGAATCAAAGTGCGAAGCTTTAGCTGGAAACAGAGCCGTCCTCTGACAACAACACATGTCCGCCAGTCATGTGACGCTGTGCTGTTAGCGTTAGCATGATGTGTGAGGAAGGCCAGCCAGCAGCAGAGAGCTGACAGATGGACGCGGCCTACATTTCGTTAATGTAGGACGGAGAAGTTTTTCATGTTCAGGCCAACTCTGCATACTGACCGTCTGTAATACAAGCAGCAATCAGCTGCTCAGAGAGGAACTTACTGATACTAAAATCATCATTTTGTGGAGCTGAAAGTACAAAAAGTAGATATATTTTTAAACTTTAATCATATACATTCCAGAAGTATTTGTCACATTACACACGTCTTTGAATGTGTCGACTGTAGATAGAAGGTGACATAAGGGTACTTTCAAGCACCTTCTCTGAACATCAGGGGTTGAAATCAATATCAATAAGAATATAGATTTATTTAGCAAATGCACGAGATGTAAAAAAAGTAGTGTGAGGGCATGAATAATCATTTTCACTTCCCCAGGTGTAACTGTATCCAGATTCTTGGTGTTTCCTGTTTCTCCAGGCGGGAAGGCGTTCATGTTTCGTGTGCGGGACCTGCGGGAGGGCGTGGTTGTCTACCATCACTCCGACAGCGACACCACCCGTGACCACGTCGTCTTCCGCATCAGTGACGGCCGTCACAGCATCCGCCACAAGTTCCCCATCAACATCCTGCCCAAAGACGACTCTCCGCCGTTCCTCATCAACAACGTGGTGGTGGAGGTGCAGGAGGGCGGCGCCGTGAGGCTGGAGGACTACATGCTGTTAGCCTCCGACCTGGACTCCAGCGACGACTACATCCTCTACCAGATGGTCTCCAGCCCCCAGACGGGGCAGCTGGTCAGGAAGACCTCCACCCACGAGACAGGTGAGGGGGGAGCCGTGTTATTTATATATATTTAAAGATATAGAAGAATATGTCTTTACATTTGGTTTGTTTTGAAGGTCAAAGGTCATGCCTGTGGTTAGAAAAGATACCTAATAAATAAAGGGTGTCTGCAGGTCCAGAAAAACTCCTAAAATCAAACATTATATCAGATTTTTTTGTTGGTTGTCAGATTTTTTTTTTTCAGATTAAGAAGATTCATTAGCAACATTTGTTGAATGTATTCTGTGCTGTATAAAATGACCCCACATTTCTTAGCGTGGAATCGTACTAATTTGCACCAACTGTCACTCAAAAAAATCCAAAAATCATTTTAACTTTCATCTTAAACTTTCACCCACTGCAGCTTGTTACAGTTTAAATAAGTTAAAATAAGTCCTCAATAAAAATTGCACTATTCTGACTTTGATATTAGAACATTGAGTCAATTAGTCCGTTACAGAATCAAATCTCTGCTGAGTCAATATAAAACATCTTCACTTCTTTAATTTCTCACATGACACTGTAACTAAATGTCGGCGTTGATTCGTGTAAAGGAGTGAAGATCTGCAGGCTAACAGTTCTCACCCTTCTGCTTCATTTAGCGTTTAATCAGCCACACATGCATTTAACAGCAGAGGAGCACGCTTTACTTTAAAGCAAAGAAATAACAAAGAGTTTCTTTTTGTTTGTTCAGGAGTTCCCGTGGACAGTTTCCTGCAGAGAGACCTGGTCCTGGGTCAGATCTACTACCAGCACTCAGGGGAGGAACAGTTTGAAGACTCCTTCGATTTCACGCTGTCAGACAGCCACCAGCCGCCCAACCTCTCCCAGACATACGTGAGTCACAGAAATGCTACGTCTGGTGACGCCTCCCTCTCGTCTTATCCTGTCACATGTCACACTAACCCCGTCTCCTCCCTGTGGATCCAGACCGTGGTGGTCCACGTTTTCCCGGTGAAGGACCAGCTGCCAGTGGAGGTTTCGAGCAGCGTTCGCTCTCTGACGGTGAAGGAGACGGAGGTGGTTTACGTCACTCAGGCTCACCTCCACTTCACGGACAGAGAGCATCCAGACACAGACCTGAGCTACGTCATCACGCAGCCCTGCTTCAGCCCACTGCATCCTGGGTAAGGACGGGGCAGGACTCCCTCTGTCACCTTTTTAAATCAGAAACGTGTTTAGCCTAGCTTAGCACGAAACAGCCAACCAGGCTCGAGGAGACGGAGGCTTCCTGTGCTGTGGAGAAAAACAAGTATTGATCCTGAATTCAAACTGAACCTCTTTGGATTTTCAGGCTGATGGATGCCGGACGTCTCTTCTACACAGACAGCACCAACAGCATGAAGAGAGACCACATGGTGCCGGTGCTCAAGTCCTTCACTCAGGTCTGAAACATTCAGACGGCATGATGCTGCTTATTCACTCCCACCAAGAGAAGGAGATTAGAATATATATCTAAATAAATGCCTCAAGGTCCGTTCAGTAGTTGTTCTGGAGCTTTTGACCAGCAGGTGGCGTTCTCCCAGTGAAGGTGTTAAAATGTCCTTTTCTTCTCAGCACTGAAGGTACATTTAGCAGCTTTTCTGGAGCTTTTTATCGTACATATTTTCACCTATCTTCAGTTAGATCGCAGAGATTCATATGACTTGAAGGTGAAGTAAAGTATCAAAGTATTATCGGCAAAATGTGCTCAATAGTTAAAGTACTCATTATGCAAAAGGTAATGACCTATTTGATGGTTATTATTTAATATATTATATATGTGATTGATTTTGAAAGAATCTGTTGTTGCAGAAAAGATATTTGTATTTTCAATCAAATAGTTTAAATAATGCTCTTGAACAAAATGTCCGTAGCTTGAAACAGGAAAGAATGAGGCACTAGAATAATGAAGCATTTACATTTGTTAGAAAATGCCTGGAATGTTCTGGCAGATTTAGTCACTTTTTAAAAACAAAACAAATATAGATAAGACATTAGCCTCAGTTAAGAACAGTTAAGTGACTCAATAAGCAGATTTTGTGCTTCTGAGAAATGCTTCATATTTTACAAACTGTTCATCTGTTTTTAAGTAAAATCTAAAAGTAGCTAAAAGTATTTCCTGAAACGTAATGGAGTAGAAGTGTAAAGTAGCATAAGGATTAAATACTCAAGGTCCTCCATATTGTACTTGCAAAACTGGCTGTAGTTTAAAACTTTATCAAAGGAAAGTAAGTTTCTGTCCCAGCATGCAGTGAACCACATGAAAGTGGCCTTCATGCCTCCCGTGGAGGACATCGGCCCGGAGCCGCTGTTCGTCCAGTTCATCTTCTCCGTCAGCGACCACCACGGCGGCACCGCCTCCGGCCTCTTCTTCAATATCACTGTCACACCGGTGGACGACCAGGCACCAGAGGTCAGAGGTCAAACTAAGACTGAGCTCCGTCTTCATTTGAATGGTGGATGTTGTTGATGTGGGCGTAAATGCCACATGATGATCTCTGATGGAGAATCCATCAGGGTGAACACTCAGTAAACTTTATCGTTGGTTGTCAGGCCTTCACCAACCTGCTGCGGGTGGAGGAGGGCGGAGGGGCCTTTGTGACCGAGGAGCACCTCCTGGTTCAGGACCGGGACAGCCGGGAGGAGGCACTGAGGGTGGAGGTTCAGAGGACGGCTCGCCACGGCCGCCTGGAGCTGCAGGGCCGGACGCTGCTGCAGGGAGACGGATTCACCCTGCAGGACCTGAGAGGACTCCGACTCAGGTTGGACAGAGTGGTGGGGGGGGGAGTTGCACTGAGGTCCAGGTTCGAAGTAGGTTTGGGGTTTTGGCATGTAGTTGTGATTTTACATCTAAAGGTCAGTTTACTTGCCAAGGATGGGCAGAAACAGTTGTATCGTGTATTTTGTGGCTCTGCAGGAACCTTGTCTCAAATAGCAACCCTGATGATGTCATAGTGATGTCATCAATGTTTACTAATGCTGCTTCCTGTCACGGTCGGAGGTCGGCATTTTCCTGGTGAAATTTCCAACGTCCGACCTCCAGGCGTTCCAGGTGTCGTGCACCTGACGCCAAACGTAAACGAAAAACATGGCCGACACGCTTCTCACATTTCACTGTTCTCACAAGAGTACAGTGAAATGTGCTTGAACTTTACTCCTTAACAGCTGTACGAACCCTCCACGATACATTTCATTTTACTGCACTTTTATACTTGGAAACGTACATGATTTTGTCCGCTGCACTGCAGAGTGGATTCCTTTTTCATTTTAGAAACTACAACAGAGAGTTTAGATATTTTTACTTTGCTATTTCACTAGGCGATTAAACAGGACCCGAGCCAGAATCTCCAGTGTCCCATGTGACCCAGGTTTTGATGGACAGAGCAATTAAATAGCTCTCCAGCAATTCGGCGGTGTAATACAAAACGGATGTTCTTCTTCTGATGGTTTTGCTGGATCACCGACTGCAGTTACATGGAGATGAAAGCTGTGTGGATATCACAGAGGGTAATTAGATGGTTGCATACTTCGGCTGCATGATTGCACACTGCAGACATGTGAACGTCGGCCCACACATGTGGCTGGATCCTCCCTAAACTGTTAGTCTGCGCCTTCTTTTTGATGGGAGCTGGGTGGATTCAAGTGGTTTACAGCGTCCATGTCGCCGCGCTCACTGATCCAACAGCAGAACATCAGAAACATAAACTAAAAACCTCACGAGGAAATGACAGGTTCAGGTCAGGCCTGGGATTCGGAAGTGGGGATTCCGGTGTAGGAGTGTGATTGGTCTGTGCGTGAGTTTATACTTGACCCACAAATCTTTTGAAACTTGTGGTCTCAGCGTTCTGGCTCTCAGCCTCTGTTCACTCCAACAAGCCTAAAAACAAAGGGCGGGAAACTTTAGTTATTGTATTTCCTAAAAGGTTAGTTAACACCTTGTTTTACAAAATGATGATACCTGGAGGCTCTGCGGGAAGAGCTTTGTATGTATCATCATCAAATCATCATTTGTATGTATCCATAGATACAAATCCTATATATAAGAAAACCTGAGGATTCTTGATTGAGTTCCTTCTTTGACATCTAGTTTGGCCTTAAACGCATTCTAACACTTCTATCATTAGTTACACCAATTTGGTTTTTGTGTTTGTTGTTTTAACACCAAGGAGAAAACTGAGCACGTCAGCAGGTTTCTGCTGTGTGTTAGAATACATCGCCTGACAGCCGTTTGCAAAACTAAAACCACATCTTGAAGTTGAGCTTGTTCTGACGGTGCGCCGATGACGATGCACGGAGTGTGACGGCTCTTTGCGTCGCAGGTACATCCACGACGACTCTGAGACCACCGAGGACGACGTGGATCTGAAGGTGACGGACGGTTTGAACTCAGCAGACGTCGTCCTGCCGATACAGGCGAGTCTCCTCATCAGTGGGCATCAGACTGTCTGTCAGTGCGTCACAGTTTATGTCTGACCTCCAACATGTGAACAATAGTTTACACCACTGACCACAAACCTTTCTAATAGTTAATTTAATTCAACTTTGAGGTGCTGGCGGGCAACTTTATGCAGATTTTTATTTACATATTTATTATTATTTCAGCCACTTTTGTTCATAGCAGTGCACAAATGCAGCCTGAAACCTTTCAGCCTGCTGAGGTCAGCAGTTGCTGCTACAGTCGCTCACAAAGCAACAGTGATCCCGTCGGCTGTAAAGGGTGTCGTCTGTACTTTGTTTCTGACTTTAATCCCATAACAGAAATACACATTGTAGTTTCCTTCGACTTTGACAGAAACGGGTCTGTGAATAGCGTAAATTCTCATATTTCCTTTTTTTAGGCCTTTATTTCTAATGCAAACTCAGCACTTCCTTCATGTCTACCTGCTGTCTTGATACATTCAGTATAGAAGGAATGAAATTCAACACTTCCTCCTTTGCATGAAGGCTTTTACTGTGAAAACATCAGGAAGTCTTTATTAGTTCTGGCTCTTTGAGACTTTATGGTCTGAAGGTCTCTCCTCTCGTGCTCAGGTCCTTCCGATGAACGATGAACCTCCCCAGCTGGGCGGGGGTCTGCGCGGGGAGCTGAGCTGTGAGGAGGGGGGGCGGGTCCAGGTAACGGTGGACTACCTGTCGGCCACAGACCGGGACAGCGATGACTCCAGACTGACCTACATGCTGGCCCGGAGTCCAGGCAGAGGGGAGCTGCAGAGAGCTGGACAGACCGTGGACAAGTTCTCCCAGCAGGACCTGCTGCAGGGACACGTCCACTACGTCCACACAGGTGAGAAGCATCATGGGACAGAACGCTGTGCTGTATCATCCATGAAACGTCTTAGTCCTGAAGTTTTTATTCCATAAAAGGATACCACTTGTTTTTGAGAATGAAGGTGGTTGTCTATAAAGTTCTTAAAAGATTATTCAAAAACGAAGCGTCTACTGTCCATGTGGCGACTACAACATTTCAGAGCTGGAGGCTGAAAACGTTCCTGCCTCTGAAGGCTCAGTTAGCAGAACTTTGTTAGCGGTGAAACTGCTCAATAAACATTTTGCAAAAAGATGCGGATATACCTGGTCAGCTGACTGCACGCAGGAACAAACAGA
>JAVQJF010029938.1:0-7500 GCA_036023855.1 Gadopsis marmoratus | reverse complement strand
GTCATGTGATGCAGGCTTATTCACAAGGGCCTGGGAAGTTTATGGCTCAAGGTGGAGGCAGATCCCAGCCTGCACCCTGTGATCGCTGTGCAGGCCTATACCTATTTTAAACTACTTAAATAAAGTCATGGAAATGGGATAAATATTATGGAAAAGGTTTGAATATTCATTGGTGAAGATGTGTGGGAACCCTGAACAGCTGCATGGAGAAATGGCATAAAAAAAGTACTACACTATTCTGTAAGACCCATCTTAGTTGATTCTAAGAGATATTAAAAGAATGTTTTAATTTGCTTTTCTTTATCATGAGAATTCTAGTCATTAGGAACTTAATTTACTGTGACTACTGCACGCTCACAAGAACACCGTGACTTATATTTTGTGATCTTGCCGTCTTTGGACGGACTTTCACTCAGTGTCTTTCATTGCCCTTTTTATGTCACTCAACTTTTGCTCCCAGAGTCACAACATACACAGACTTCATACTTCGACTTCGTCAGTATCATTGCAATCATATTCCATTTTTCAGTATACGTGTGTATGTGTGTGTACTAACAGGTACAGGTGTGTTTGTATATACAGTATGTGTGTAAATATGTCTGTATATCTTTTACATGTTTGTCTTTTTATAGGAAGGTAAACAGAGAAGCACTGCATTTATAACTAATTATGTCTTCTTCCGCCTCACTGCCAAAAATCCCTGCCCTCGCTTTCACCTGCCCCCCTCCTCCCTTTGCAGGCATGAAGATCGTGTACATGCACGATGACACAGAAACCCTGAAGGACGCCGTGGCTCTGCGGCTGACAGATGGCGTCCACACAGTCCAGGGGACGGCCCAGGTCACCGTGCTGCCGGTCAACGACGAGAAGCCACGGCTGCTCAAGTACACACACACACGCTCAGATTTTCAGAGCTGATTTGAGGATTTAGTGTTTAATCCTTGTAAATATACTTCTGAAAACGTGACTGTGTGAGGTTTGAGGTCAGGGTCAAGTTTGTTTTTTATATGCTGGTAATATATACAGTATATGTGGTTACATGAAGTGGCTGCAGAATCTGTGTTTACAGTTAAGTCTATAATTTGCACTTTAAGCAGTTCTTTATATTTAATAGGAAACATCAGTGTTGACTTGTGGAATAAAAACGAACACACTCAAACACGGAGTGTATCTGCTGACAGCTTCTGTGTGAATCACAGCCTGATGTATGAAACTAATCCACACATCAGCGAGACTCACTGTTCCTCCATCAGCACACTCACTGCACTTTATTCACACGCCGTCCTGCTGCCCCAAACACTCACTGCAGCACCACATGTGGATTCATCCGCCGCTGAAAATAGTCCCCAGCAGATGCTCTGTTTCCTCCTGTTTGACAAAAACATGAAACTATATATTAAGGAGGTGTTTTTAAAGACATCTTCAGTAGGAACCAATGGGCTCGGAGCTGAAAGCCACAGACAGGAAGTGAGACAGGACAGAGAGACGGACTGACATGTTGTTGGTTTGAGTCTGCACCATGGACGGATGAAGAGCGCTGGATGCAGCGTCGGAGGCGGGGCCTCGTTCAGTCCTATGAAAGCTGCTCAGCAAAGTTCCACTTCCTGGTACCAAAGGACCCGGATCTTCCTCACAGCTTCCTGGTTGTGCCCATAGAGCAGCACTAGCTTCCTGTAGCCCCGCCTCCCAGCCTGTAGCCCTGCCTCTCAGCCGCTCAGCGACTCTGTAACTCTGCATCCAGCTGTTGATGCATTTTACAACTTTTGGCACGTCATGATTTAAATACGGGACATTTAAGTGTTCGCACCTCAAAATAAATGATGCTCTGATTTACAGACGTCTCGTTCACAACGTCAGTCTGCGGGGAAAAGTCTCTCGGGGCCAGCAGCATCATGTGACCCGGAAGTTGTAGTTACACAGTTTGGCCACTGTGTCAAACTGGCTTCAGAGCCTGGCTCACTTCCTGGGGGGCGTGGTCTGCACATGACATTTCTTTTCAAGATAAAAAATATAAAATATCACCAGAGTTCTGCTTTAAAAGAAGATGTTTGTGGCTGATCAGTTAAAGATGTTCAGCAATTTATGTAAAACAAGAGAAATGATTAAACATCTTGTTCTACATTTGCGTTGATTTATGTTGATGGACTCTGACATGATCATCAGAAGTGCCTGCAGAAGTGCTGTGAAATCCAGAGCAGAGGGGGGACGGAGGGTCAGGGGAGTCCAGAGGAGGGGGACCCATAATATTTTCATTTGAATGAGTGATTGGGAATTTGCATCCTTGACTGGTTTCCCCATGTTGTCCCATCACCTCCCCCCCCAGCCCACGTGTGCTGTCCCCGGATCAGTTGTCGGTGTGCGTGGCTGCGTTGGCACAGGCCGGCTGGTACTGCAAAGGCCACCGAGGCAGAAGTAACGCACAGACTTGGCAGATGCCGGCCTCCTTGTTTTTGCGTTCCTGCAGGATGGACGTGGCAGCTTCTCTCCTGCGTGGATTTTAGTTCCGAGTGAAGAAGCAGCCAGACGGTTTCTGATGTTCACCACCCCCACCCACCCAAACCCCCTCATCCCAACACCACCACCGGAGATCTCCATGATCCCGCTGGAAAAACCTGCTCTCACACAAACTTTCAACTTCTTCCTGCTTGCATCAAAGTATCTGCAGGTCGTGTTCATCTCATCTCACCGTCCCACATTCACAAGACATTTAAAGGCTGTCTGGGTCGGGCGTATTTAACGTCTTTACTTACTGTTGGGCATCTTCATCTATAAAATGCATCATGTTTTATTTGGTATGTTTTGTAAAGTGAAAAGTAACTTGAGTAGCTCAAGCGTGGCTTCATCAGCACCACCCGTCATGTCCCAGCTGTATTTATTTGATCCTGGATTTGTTGGTTTCTACATTTGCACTGTTTGGATGGTGGAAGTTTCAGACACTTGTGGAAAGCTGAACGTCACAAAATAAAGGTTTTGACGTGCTGAACTGGCTTGAACACCACGGAACAAACAAAAATCCAGAAAAGACTAAAATCAACTGAAACTAAGCAGAAACATCCCAGTTCTAACATGCAGTAGTCATTGCTTCTTCTTCGTTGGTGTGTCAGGAACGCTGGGCTGGAGGTGGACTCCGGTGAGCGCAGGGTGATCTCCAGCGTGGCCCTGCAGGCCGAGGACCTGGACACCCCCCCGGACCAGGTGTACTACTTCCTGAATGCTGCGCCGCGCTTCGGCAAACTGCAGCTCAAGGTGAGCGCTGCGGTCAGAAAAGGAAGTCACAATAAAGTTCATTCGGAGGGTTTAACCTTCCTGCTTACATGAACATCTTCACTCTCGGAAAGAAAGGGACAAAATGTAAAACAATCAATTAAAGAAAGATTACAACCTGCGTCTGCCAGCAGACAATCTAAAGGGATCAACAACATTTAGAGTAAAATTACTACTTTTATTCAAAGTCTACAGGAAGTTTACATCAAACATACTGAGCTATAAATTAAACATTTTCCTTTGTTCTAACTAATAATATAAAGGTTTGGGTTTGTTTCCAGCGCTCCTTCCTGTTCCTGCTGTTTTTATTGTAAACAGGAAATAAGACCCAGGTTGTAAATAAGTCATTAATTGTTCATTAGGGCAGGCAGAGGTGCTGAGTGAGTGACCCGCTCCGTGCTGTGATGGTTCTGACTCTGCAGACGCAGTCGGGTTGGACCGAGCTGTTGTCCGGTCAGAACTTCACTCAGGACGACGTGGAGATGAACCGTCTGCGGTACGAACACGCCACCGCCTCCAACACCGCCGGGTTCAAAGGTCATGACAGCTTCCGCTTCACCCTCAGCGACCTGGACAGCGAGACTCCCGCACAGAGCTTCTTCATCTCGGTCCACACCGTGCAGAAAGGTCAGAGGTCACGTTTACAGTTCTGGGTCGAATTCATTAGACTCCCTGAAGCTGCAGGGTCAGAAGGCCTCGATGACACGTTTCACATCCAGATAAAATCCAGACGAAGTTTGGACACTTTTATTTGCACTTAACCACAAAATCCACATCCACACACACACACACACTCTCACACACATACACACCCTCTGAGGACAGTTGTGCTTCATGTATTATTGACCCCCCCCCCCTCACCGGGCCAGCTCTGCCAGTCCGGTGAACACGGTGCCCTTCTGGCTCCGGGCCCTCTGATCCTGGAGGATCGGAGGTGAGAAACTGCCGGCCTCCTCAGCAGGTGAATAATTAACAGAGGGGAGGTGGAGCAGCTGTGGGGGGGGGGCGTTGGCTCAGCTCCTCTGGGTCCTCCTCCTCCTCCTCCTCCTCCTCAATGCTCCAAAAAAACTATTGTTTTATTTCTTTTGTTTCCATCAGTCTATACCTTTCGATGGAGACTCACAATCATTTACAAACAGCATTTGATTTGTTAGTTTGTTTAGAATCTTAAAAATTTTATTTGAGGGCAGATTCTCACGTTCACGCCTGTAAAGACGAATCTTGGTTGTAGGTGGAAGTCGCCGAGCTGCCGACACTGCGATGCTGCCTCACCTGTAACTCACACAACACTGATGTGTAAATCATCGTCACTCAGTCGCTGTAACTGAGACATAAACACATAAATATAGAAATAAATATAAGAAGAAAGTACATGAATGTCAAACCTTCACAGTGGACGCCACCGTATTTTCCAGACCGACAGAAAAGAATTTTGCAAGATCAATAAAATATTGTTGCACCTTACAGCAGAAGAGATCTGAAAACATTCAGATACATTTTTTTTAAAGGAGCACATGAATCCATGCAGATATATAATCTGGATTTTATTTTCCATGTAAACACACAAGATGTGTTTCCTTCTTCGAGATGCACTTTGAGTTTTTGGTGAAACGTGTAGCTGTAGTTTGCTTAGAAAGTCTTCTGGTTGCAGAAAAGTGATGCCGCTTCTCATTTCGTACAAACATAGGAAAAGCAAATGATGTGCAAATAGTTTTTTCCACCAGTTTTAAAATAATAACCAATTAATTACCTGATTTCATTTGAATAATTAAAAAACATCAGTTCTAAGCTCCTCCCTACGGCCACCTGCAGGTGACCTGGTGCTGCTGAGCAAGGCGGTGCATCTGACGGAGGGGCAGCGGGTCGTCCTGAGCACCGACGTTCTGCTGGTGTCGGACTCGGCCGGGCGTCCAGAGGAGCTGATCTACACGGTGTCTGTCCCGCCTCGACGCGGTCTCGTCCACGCCGTCCAGCAGCCTGGAGTCCCTCTGGTCACCTTCACGCAGCTGGACGTCGCTGCGCACAGAGTGTGTTACACCCACGACAACAGCCACCTCGCAGACAGCGACTCCTTCAGGTCAGAATAACGCAACACATGCAGGTCTGCGGCTGCCGGTGTTACAAGCAAGTCGGCGTCACGTTTGCCATCGTGGCTACGGCAGAGAGCATCCTGTGTAAAAGTCAAACTTAAAACAGAATCATTTCACAGCGTCTGTAATCGAACGTTACTTCCTGTCAGTGTTCAGCGGCGCTGCTGTGTGACTTTGGCCTTGGTAAGTGGTAAGTGAAGCTATTTGCAGCACAGCATGACATTTCTGCACACATCAGGAGAATAAATGGCAAATTATCTGCCTCCATATTGTGAGAGGAGGATATTCCTGCCCCCCCCCACTCCCAAAAACAGAAAAAACAACGATCACACAAAACATTTGGCCGAGGAAAGAGGAACTGGGCACCGAGACGAGAGAGAGAGAGGAACTTGAGCGTCAGGAGACGAGAGGCTTTTTCTCAGCTGCAGCATGTTGATCTGCTTTTCCAGCCAATTTGGCAGCAGCAGGGTTTTTAAGTGGGGGGGGGGGGGTGACCTGGAGTGTGTGCAGACCCGGGTTTGTCACCCAGACCTCTGCTGCCCCGACCGGCTGCCTGTCTGGCTGCAACAGAGCAGTCACATCACAGCCAAGACTCAAAGACTGAGGGGCCGAAGGATGGTCAGACAGACAGGTGGCAAGGCAGGCAGACAGGCAGACAGACACGCAGGCTGACACACAGACAGGCTGACACACAGGCTGACAGACACACAGGCTGACACACAGACAGGCTGACACACAGACAGGCAGACACACAGGCTGACACACAGACAGGCAGACAGACAGACACGCAGGCTGACACACAGACAGGCTGACACACAGGCAGACAGACACACAGGTTGACACACAGACAGGCAGACTTTGGTCAATTTTCTGTGAAACATAATGGAGAAGAGAGCTGGCTGGCTGGCTGGGTGGGGGGGAATTGCATCTACGTCAGCATCCATTCACTCGTTCTGTTCCCAGTTAGATGTTATTGAAACACCAACTTTTCCTCCTCAGCTGAGCATAAAAAACATTTTTATTTTGCGATATTGTGACTTTTTTTTCCATCCAGTTGCAGTTTTTAAGCACAACTTTAAAAATGTGCATAGAAACAGATGGATTTGTTCTGTCTTTTTCATATGTAGTGGTTTCACTTTATTTTTGGCTTGTTTGCTTACTGGCTTGTCTTATTGGTGGTGTTGTTGTGGAGAACAGGAAGTCTCGCGAGCAGTTTGTGGAGGCTGATGAGGATCCAAATAAAGAATAAAGAAAAGAGAGACGAGCATAAAGGGAGGAAAACACCGTGGAATCATTGATGGCTGTAGTGTGTTGTCTGACTGTCGAGGCTGAAACCTGCGTGTTTGTGGACGCCGTCATCATGTTTGTGTCCATTCAGCACTTTTAAACCTCAATTTGAGATCACACTCTATTTTCTTTTCTTTTCGGGCTTCAGTGACAGAGTCTATGAGCTCCAGCAGAGGAGATGATGATGATGATGATATTTAGCTTATTGTGCATCTTAGAAAATTTAAAATAAGGTTTTGTGTCCATGACGAGAGCTGAGTTTGTTGCATGCGAGTGAAGAGAAGATGAAGCCGTTTGATGTGTGTTGTATTAGGACAGAGGAGGATGACTCAGGTGTGGCCACATCTGAAGAACACACATCTGTGCATTGTGTGTGTGTGTGTGTTGCCGTGACAGCGGATGATGAATGGGCATTATTAGAAGAATAACAACAGCGCTGGCACGGCGGCGGCCAGAACGCCGGCCACAGACGGCCGTCCCTGGGCAAATATGGCCGACATCGGAGCCAGCTGTTACACCAGGACCTGCCTGTGTGTGTGGTGGCCGGTGTGCTGAGGCCCGGGGCAGTTTGTCAGCTGCAGGACTGAGAGGCAGATTGTGTTGGCAGAGGGCGCACACACACACACACACACACACACACACACACACACACACACACACACACACACACACACACACACACACATCACCAGAGCTACAAATGAAAACAGGCCTTCATGTGAGTGATTGATGAGTGAAGCTGTTGTCGGTGTTACTCAACAAAAAGCCATGAGATTAATTACAGTGAGTGTTTCATAATTAAACTGCATGCAGAGATGATTATTATGGTTATATATGATTATATATATATATATATATA
>JAVQJF010029937.1:0-15678 GCA_036023855.1 Gadopsis marmoratus | reverse complement strand
TTTGCCCGCCCCCCCCCCCCCCCCCCCTTGATTAGAGACGGTCAACCCATGGCCTTGGTGTAGTGCCCATCAGCAAAGAAAAGTCACGACACGGCTCCTCATCCTCATCCACCCTCAGTCCGCTCGCCTTCCGCCTCACACCGTCCAGACCCACCCCTTACTGTCTGCCATGACCGTCCTCTACAACATGAGACTGTGTTCTTTGTACCTCCCCTTTCTCTGCCCTCAGTCTGTGCATCCCAGCCTCCCCTTCCTAGATATCCATCCCACACCTCTCCACCCGCAAACGGCTCCTACGGTGAAGGGGGAGGGTGGGGGGGGGAAGAAGAGAGAGGAGAAAAAAAAAAAAAAAGAGAGAACAGAACAGTTTCAAACACGTCGGCATACATCTCACACCCAGAGCTCCGTTTTCTCTTTTCCCTCCTGACGGACTTCATTACTTTATTCCTCTGCGCGCCGACGCTCCAGACCGCGCCGGAACGAAGGATTTCTCTCCCCTGAGCATGAAAAGGATTGCCAAATCATCCGCAATCCAACATCACCGACCGAGCCACCAGCATGAGCACTGGATACATATGCTCCAGCAGAAGTTGTTGGCTAGAGAACTAACAAAGCTTGGACCACAGATACAGATCAGAGGGGAGAGTCAGTTTTAGGTAAGTACGGCTATCCCGGCTTGGACCTCTAACATAATACGAGGGCATCATATAAATATATATATATATATATATATTTTTTTTTTTCCATGTCCATCACTGACCACGAGGTTGTAGTCGGGTAGGCAGGGCTATTATTGTGGCACAATTATGGCAATGTTGCGTGGTCAGCATGTTACTGTGGCGGCCGGCGGTGTCCTTTTCCAGGATGGAGGCGATACGTTTCCCGTCGCTGTGGAGCTTTTTAAAGAATCGGTGTGCGGGTCCGCGCAAGCTCCGCCCGGACCGACAGTCGACGGAGCTTCTCGGAGGCTACTAAAAACGACACCGCGCGTCTCATGATCGTCCCACTCGTCTTCCCAACATTATGCAAATGAGCTCCATGCTCTCGGGTTATGTGCACGCGACTGCGTTCTCCCCGCGCGCCGCGTTGTGCAGAGCAGCATCTCCCCGCGGCGACGCTGCAGACGTGCGGGACGCGAAGGGGCACGAGACGCTGGCGGAGACAATGAGCTCAGAATTTGGGCTCCGCATGTCACGCAGACGTGCCGCGGCTCCGGCGGATGGCACTGCAGGGGCAGCACCCGGAGCGAGGCTGCAGTCTGCAGGCCCACAGATCGCTGTGCGGTCGACATCAGTATTTGCATTCACGCTAATTCACCTTTGCAGTCCAGTCGTGGCTTTTTTTTTTTTTTGTTTTTTTTTAACATCCATGCTTATCAGTTCATCCCGGAAACTGCATTATCCATTAGCGAAAAGTGAGTGGCATCCCATTGGATCCTGGATATGAGTTGCGGTCATGCTTCCTGTTGTTATTATTATTATTATTATTATTATTATTATTATTATTACTCTTATTGTTATTAATTAATATTTTTTGCAGAATCCATTTTACGGACGAATTACCGCCTGTAACGGATTCTGTGAGCGCAGATAGTCAGCTGGACCTGTCTGCGTGTACGTGCCGGTCCGAGTTGGACGTGGCATGAGAGTGCGCGTGTATGAAAGCAAACACTGCGTGTGCGCGCGTGTCACTGGCGAGGCAAAGTTGCCGTTCCGCGCGCTCCCTCAAGTTGCCTTGATTGCTGTTCCGCTGACTAACTGCGAGGGGAGCTCATGCTCTTTTACACTCGGTGTGTCATTATGTGGCTAAAGGCAAGATAACCGTTTATGATACTGACACCAACTCTGTGAAATTAAAGAAGCGGCCTGTTTGAAATTGCTCCGGAAGCATTTATCTGCACTTCCATGACTGCCACTGCAATTCTTGTTTTTGTTTGTCGTTGTGTCTTTGTGTGTTTCTGGAAAGCAGGCTTCATTAGCTACGTTCGTTTAGGATTGACAAATAAAGCCAGAAATACGCGTTATGCATTCCTGTTTAGAGCACAAGGAATCGGCAAAATATCAATAGGCCACGATGAACAGATCTCAGTCTAACCGAAACACCGTATAGCTTTGCCTTTAAAGAGCGAGTTGGGGAAACTGTCTGCGTGGCACTCGGCTGTGAATAATCCTGGATACTGAATGTGAACGTTAAGTTAAGCTTTAATGCTTGAAATTAACATTATATTGACAGCAAGTCAATGCACCCTGCAATACTGTTCTGTCTGCTTATCCAAATGTGCAGTGCAGAAAATTGCACTGGCAGCGGAAATTGCAGAAGAAAAGCTTCCTTGTTCAGTATGCCTCATTCAATCTGGTGGCCTTTTCAATGGCCAAACGCTGGCAACATGTAATCATTTTCAAAGGGAAAGCATTCCACATCACATTGCCAAAATGAAAATGCCGGCAGTAGCTTTAAGCTATATTTGTGTCATGGCTTTAGATGACCCAATGTTGATGATGCATTCAAGGACTGAAAAGAGAACATTCAGCAGCAGAGGTCCTCATACAGACCTTGGAAGTGGAACTTAGTGATGAATTGTCTGCAGACAAAGTGACCATGATCCTTAACAGGCAGAGAAATAAACACCCGTAAACATAATTGGAAGGCATGGATGATAGAATCCATGCATTTGCACACAGCTCTGAATTATGTTATAGTATCTTGTGAATAGGATATTATTTGCTAACTGTCTTTGTAGTGGACAGAGAACAGCCCACCAGGTCTCTCATTCTCACTCTCTGTCTCTCCCTTTGTGTTCTTGCATTGGCACAGCGTTGTTTTTATGTGGGTGCTGGCTGCAGCTGCAGTGGCCAGAAGGCTGCCTCCCAAGAGGTTTGGAAAAAAACATCTTTTTCATCGGAAACAAACAACAGGGTCACATAACGACATATGACAAAATCTCACAGACATGCTGGTGAGCTTACAATATTTTGAAGAGGCAGCTGAATCACTTGACCTCCACTAGGGGCTGTCTGACCCATGTGCTGCTGCTATCAGTCTCGCAAGACCACATGGGTCTAACCGTGCTTGTACACTAGGATGTTCAAACAGAATTCTCACGAGTTAGGCTCATAATTAAAGGGTTGGTTCGGTGGTTAATTGCATTCTTGCGCAGCAAAAAAATTAAACCATGTTGAGCCTTGATAAACCATTCCAGACGGGAATTTAGTTTGAGTTTTTTTTTTACAGTGGCCTTTATAAAAAAAAAAATCTTAATCTGAACATTCGTGTAGAGTGACACCGTCTCATCCCCCATGCACAGCACATAAACTGTAGAAAAACATTGACTTAATGAACATAGTTTTGTGAAGGAACACTTTGAAATTCATAGTTGGATCTACTGCTCTTCACCATCTTTGTGAGTTATTGGAGCCACAAAATTTGGACTCTGTGTGAAGCCTCAGGGGGGCCGAGAGCAGGCTCAGAAAATCCTCACAATAATGTCAATTTAATTGTTAAAAATCTATTTAGGCATTCAATACACACAGTTCCTCATCTGGATGCAGTGGCCTCGGTCCGGTCTCTATGTATCTCCCTCTTTTTCTTTCCCTTCACAGTAGTAGAAGACTGCAGACTGAATGCTTGCGAGTGAACATAAACACCTTTTTATGATACAGTCAAGAAATAAATTTAACATCAAAATTTAACAAGCAAACAGAAATCTATTTTTTATCAGACAAATATATTATGCACTTTCAGTTCCTGACAGCAAAGCCTATTGTGGCATGCTTTGAGACCGCTGATGAACCTGAATATGACGTTATTAAATAATCATTAAATATTGCAGGATTTTTATTGGGTTATAGGATTTACATTTGCAGGAGCAGAGTTGCACAGTTCTGGAATTGTAATTGTTGTGGTATTTTCATGTGTATTCAGTTTAACACTGGACGCAAAAAAGAAAACAATATTGGTTGATCACCTTGATGTTGGTATGATTTGACTAGCATGCATCAGCAGTAAATGTTGAATGCTTGTGAGAAGTGATGTGTTGTTCATGGGTGTATCGTTCACTGAACTACTCTTTTGATATGAACTACTAGGAACCAGTCGTCTCAGAGAGCGATTTGTACATTTTGGCCACACATGCACACTGCGCAACAATAATAGCGTACGAGTCTTATTTTTTCTCATGTGACAGCTACACAGGCACATTTTACTGAATAGGATTTAAAGAACTAAGTAGCTAAAATGAACCGGTTATCCCATCACTACTTGTGAGTGAAATCAAGTAAAGAAAAAGCCTCCTCACATCTGAAGATTTCTGCTTTAAAATGTGAAAAAACAGACCACGCATATTTGGTTAACACACAGTCCTCTGCAAACTATGCATCTTGACCTAACATTTGATGGTTGCCAGGTAGGAGACGCTGGAAAGAAAAGTGATGCTAAATTGAGCCTCTACAAACCTGACCCTTGAGTCATTAAGAACTGCCAGGGAGCTCAGTTATTGCTCCTTCAAAATATGATAACTGAAAACACAGTAATAACTACAGTAATTTATCATGCTCGACACTGCCTTGGTCTTTGGCTGGCTTGGTGATAGCTCTGGTTGTACACCCATTAGGATTTTCTGCCCCCTGTTACTGTGAGCAGGAGAGGGAGAGAGATGTTTTTACTTGCTGTAGTCTTTCACATCACTCAACCATAGACGTCTGCACTGGCCGGCGATTACGCATAGAGCCTTTAACTTAATTTGCTTCACTGTTGCCTCCCATGTTCCCTCCAGCAATATCATTCGATCTGCCCCAGTCTAGAAGTTGTGTCTGAGGTATTTTAAATAGAATAGTCTTCTCAGTGGTAAAATGATCTTACGGCCCCAATCTGTATGGAGATGAAATACGGCTGTGGCTGGAATTTGGCAATTTCTTTTCTGGGGATTTTTCTTTCCCACCTTAATCTGTTTAATTTTTGGGTAGCCATGGTATAAAAACATGTTAGGGGAAAGGGATATGTTCTGTATCAGCATATCATGGTGATATACAGTATCTTACATGTTACATATCTACAAAACATTGACAACCAATGTATGTTTGTATATTGTTAAATGTGAATATTTTTCAGTGTTTCATTCTTCAGTATCCACTTGTGGCAACTAAAGCATCATTAAGCTATTGTTAATGCTGCTTTAATCAATATATTTCTATATTAACAATGAATCAAATTACTACGTATAATGTGAATGCTAGTAGTGATGAACCCACAGATAATTACAACCCATCTCTGCAGCTCATTGTTTCGGTTTTAGGGCCCGCAACTGTACTGCTCTCATTCACTCTTACTGCTCATCATCGCAGATACAGCAGGCTGTTTTCAGAATAATAAGATAAACCTTCTGTATCACTTAACAGCAGAAAAACAGAGTTCATGACTAAATGGTAAACATTGTGAAGCAAAGAGCCGGATTTTTCCTTCAAGAGTTGGTGGAGGCCAAGTCAGAGCTAATAGAATTTTGAACGTAACTCCAAATAAATCCTAACATTGCATTGCCCCAACATGGCCTAAAAAGTAAATTATTGTAGCCACGAAAAATGTCTTGTTTTAGATTAGTAAACTATTGTAGTCACGGTTGGATTTGACAAATGTCAAGACGTTAACCCAGTTCTTTTGTACACCCCACACTCTTTCACAGTGTCACACTACTTCCTTCATTGGCCAGTGAACATGGTAAATTAGTTGCACGTAAACATCACTGACCATGTGCCCAGCTCATCATGCTGTATAGAAGCTAAAGAAAGCTCCAGTACAGTTCATTTCAACTTTAATGTTTTTATTGTGCAACCCAATAATACATACCCAATCCACTCCGGGCAACTTGCATGAATGATCTCCTTCTCACTGAGTTATTCTTTCACGGCCTATGGCCATATTTGGAGGTACTTCCTGTTCTCGTCGGGTTCCAGCTTCTGTGAGTGCAGACACCTGGCCCTAGTGTTCACCTGTGCCTCATCCCCTGGTTAAGTGCTGATTATTTCCCTGCTTGTTGTTGGTTCGTTGTGTTTGTCACTTCGTTTGTGGATTCTGTGTTCCTGTTTATTCCCCATGAGGGTTCCTCATGTTTGTCTCCAGGCCTCGACTTACCTGTTAATCCTCCTGCCTGGCTGTTTACCCATACCTACATGTAAGTCCATTTTGTGTCAAACTATTGTAACTGCGCTTGGGTCCTTTCTCCGCTACCGACACCCCTAACCGTAACAGCTTTGGCCTAAGCAAACAACTGAAAAGTGAAATAAAGCTTTAAGATCAAAATAAAACAAAGTATAATTACTGCCAGTTGTTAGCAATGGGTGCATTATTGTATGCCTGTAAATATAGCCATTCACCTACTGCTGAGTGCAGCCTTTGGAGCATAAATAATGCCAATGCATTATGTGAATGTATATCTTTCATAATTGGTTCAGGTTGGTATGGACAGACAAGACCGTGATGGGGATTTTTAAAAAGTAGGTGGTTTGGACTTCTCTGTACATCAAAGAGGATCAGATTTGAAAAGATTCATGTCATGCTGATAGTCATGTTAAAGGGCACAGAAATATAACAAACATAACAGTTTAAACTGTCTCTCTTAGAACCCATCTTCAGGACTGAAACACACAAACAGAAAATGTGATCATTATTATCTTTTAATACACGATTATTACTTCAATGCAATTTGAACCAAAAAAATAAGAATATAAAACTTTTTTTTTGAGATACAATCAATCACACAATGTATTGTTAGATTTATTTGCCTTTAAAACAATTCCAGTGTTTAGTTTATTTGTCATGAGTAAATTAGATATAACTTAATAATCAATGTGCATTTCATAAGGAACGGATTCAAAATGTTGTCTAATCTGGGACCGCCACACTCACGGTATAAAGTTTACAAACAAATTTAAAGTTTTACTTATTTCTATGAGTCAGCTAAATGTCTGCCAGTGTAAAAAAAAAAAAAGGAAAAGAAAAAAAGCCTCATTTTGAGATGTGAAAAATCATGGGATGATAATCTTTTGGAAAATGTTTTAATTAGGCCTCTCGCAGAGAAGGTTTTAATCTTTTCCAATCTTCCTAGTGCTGACTAACAAGCGAGAAGCAATCCCTACTGGAACAATTTAGGTACCCCCAATTATTCCTTAAGAACAGACAATATAGAAAATGAATGGTGGTATATGAAAAATATGCCTAATCTAAAATACATATTTGCTAAAACACGGTATTTATAATGGGAATCCTGGATGGAGGTGAAGCTTCTATTTTCAGTGCATACAGTATGTCTCAATTTTGAAAGATTAAACAGTCATTTGGGACAGAGGGTAGATTCATAGACTGACCCATGGCTGATATGATGCTGGTGAGTCAATGCACTGTTGGCTCATGCCAGTGTTTCTCAGCATCAGTGACCTATTTTGCAGCTGAGGGCAGCAGCAGCCTACAATGCTGCAAATGACTGAATAGATTTGCATATTCAAATTGGAGTGGAATAATATTGTGAGGCACCGTAAAAGCTTTCTTATCTGGCTAAGCTGCTAGGGATGGATACATTAACTCAACATTTTTAGCTTTCTTATAGAACTCTTAGTGCGGAGAAGTTGCTATTGGATCCGCACATGTATACTGATTTTGTTTTGTCTGTTGGTGGCAATTCATGGCCTCGCTTGTAATCTAATTGTGAAGTGAGTACCCTGACAGTGATCACAAGCTGCGGCCACAGATTTTGTGAATGTGCTGTCCTCTATCACAAATTGTATTTTGTGACTATTGTGGATTTAGATTTCTGTATAAAGCCCCTTTCACACATGTGCCTATTTACGTAAATATGATGGCAGTTTTATCTCGTGTCTGAAGAAGAGCAACAGCATGGGTTGTTTCAAGTGCCCCAAAACGACTTGTGTTTCTGCTGAAGTGAAAAAGCCCTGTGGCGGCCGTAATGATTATGACAGGAGCAAAGGAGTCAGGTGAAGTTGTTATCGGGCAGGAAAGTCTGGGTGGATGGAGTCAACAAAACATCAGACTTTTAACACCGACGTCAGCCAATGTTGATCTTTTTAAAAGCATGACCGGGATCGTCCCTGAACTTTAAGCACATGTTTATTATAGCAACCATGACGACGAAGGTCACAACCTTAACGTTGTAGACAATTTACCCCTAACATTGATGTCTCCCTAACCTTGACCAAGACCTTATTTTAACTCGAGCCATGAGCTTTCCCTTAACCTTTACCAACTAATTTTTGTCCCCCAAAGCTAACTAAATCTTAACTATAGCCTTGTCACTTCATAAAACTGATTTATTCGTAAACAGTGATTTGTAAAGGGTTTGGACAGAATGATGTTGTCATGCCGATACGTGCATCAGACCAGAAAAGGCTTCTGTGTGTGTTGGTGTGGACAATGTATTTTGTCATTTAGGGACAAAAGGACTTGTGTAAGAAACCTTAATGTTAAAGTCACGTCATATCTGAATGATAGGAATCCATCACTTTATAGATAAAGACTGAAGACTGTTACAGATTCCTTAAAAGGGCTTAAAGTCTCTCGCAGAGTTTGGACAATATTTTTGGATATTGTAGGATTAATCTGGTAAAATCACTGGCAGAGAGTTTTTTGTATATTTACAGTGCCATAAAATACTAAACATTTTGTCTGATTTTATATGGAAGGAAAACATAATCCGGGCAGTAATGTGTTTCCCCTAAAATCTAACTGCCAAAACAAAATGGACAACATTTGCAGGAGATACGGTTGATTAGCGCAGCATTCTTTCCCTGCAACAACTTTAGTGCTGTAAAAGGCATTGTGCTACTGACTCCAGAAGTAGCACATGAATGACCTGACACAGCACTTTCACAGAAGTACCAACCTATAGATTTTTTTTTATGTGCCTGACCTTGTCTGTGCCTGTATATGCGTGTTTGGGTGTCTTGCACTTTGAACATCTTCTGAGAGGCTGAAAACCTGGCACGACAGCAGGCATGTACATTAATTAGAATTCTAAACATAGATCCATCATGTTCACTAATGTCAATCCCGCATGTCCCAACTGGTGTGCTTGTATTTGGCCAGCTTAATTTCCATTTATCATCCATGCAATCCATTATTTCAGTCAACGAATGAATGATGAGAAGAAAAATAGTAACTGAGTTTCAAAATGACCTCTCTTTTCAACTGATGTGGGTCCACTGCATGCTTTAGTTGGATTTTTGTGTTTTAAAGTCAAAGTCACACCTGAAGGCTGTAACATTGTTCTGGATGAAAATTATGATTAAAAGATCATTAATAAAATATAGCACATGTTGCTGTTATTGCTTGGGCTCTAAATACTCTTTATATTTTGGTAAATGTTTGAAATTCTGTTTATGATTAAACTAAAATGTACTGTAATGTGCATGTAACAATGGCATCAATATTCTTAAGTTTGAGAACAATCAAAGTCACATTGTGGAATGTGTGAAAAGGGAACCCACTTGAGGGCCTCCGCCTGTTCAAACAGGACAAACCTTGGTTATTAAAGCTGTATGTGCTCTGAAAGGAGTCAGTAGAATTATGGAATTATTATAAAGCAAACCGGTAATAAATGAGAAGATGGGTTGATGTGGCCTGTACTCTCTGCTGTTGTGTTTCCAGATCACTTAAAGTTTAAAAACTGCTAATTTTTTAGTATTTCTTCGTTGAAAGGGAGTGAACATGGGATTAAACATAAAAAAAGTAAGAACCTAAAGCTGAACCCTGCCAAATCCCACATGTAATGCCCATTTGAAGATGAAGGAAGCAAGCAAGCAGATGTTGACTGAAATACACTGAAGCAGATGGAACTGTGTATCTTAGACCAACTCTAATGAAGAAATCTATCTTAAAGCTATGCGGTCTACATTATTGATGGCCGTACTGTAAAATACATAAATGTAACCATCACTTTCACACCCCAATAAAAAAAGGACACTTCACAGAACCTTCTCTTTGAAAATTTTTAATTCTCAGCAAAGACATTAGTTTCACCCATGAAGAATACCAGCTGTGTTATTAAAAGTTCTTTTTTTTTTTTTAATCCTGGATGAAAAAGGTCAATTTACAAAAGCGCTCACAGTTTGCTGGGAAGAGGGTTAGGTCATCTGCCAGCATGGTTTCTGAAAAGAGGATCAAGCGTATATGCATATTTAAAAGTAGAAAGAGGACTGTGGCCAGAGAGCTAGTAAAAATAGACAAATTACTGAATGAAATGTATTTGTCCTTAGTAGGACAAATTTATGGGGCAGATTGGATTATTTAAAGTAATTTCTTGAAAGTCTTAATCACCTTGTTTAGTGATTTTATTATTTTATTATTCCTGCCCATGAACATTCTTGACACTTAGGTCCAAGTGTTTTATATAAGTGGAAATATGCTTTGAGATGGAAATGGCTGCTGCGCTTGTCTCACTGTCGTATAGGTATCTTCATATACAATGATGTTTTAAGCTAAATTGTCAATGTTATACTTTGAAGCCCAGTTACTGGATCTACTTTTTAATGCTGTAAAACTATTTAGGTTGGCTATCTATTGTAGTTTCCTTACACACAGTTACCATACATTATATGTGCATTCACACATGCCTGGTTTCCGACATCTGAACCAACACCCACGTCTGATTTCTTCAGTGATTCATATAGGTCTGGTGTTGTGCTCAGTGACGGCTGTTTCCACCAGTTGGAGAAGCAATCGACCAGAGTTCTGTGGGCAGGATTAAAAATGGAGGCATCTTTCTACATAGCTAGATATCTAGCTAGCCTCACCATTAAATATATTGACAGAAAAAGGGCCAAAATATGGCAACAAGCGTGTATGAGATTGCTGCAGCTGTACCAATTGTTGTGAGTTGACTTAAATTGGTAATAAGTCTTAAATCGACTTATTTCTTAATTAATTGTGAAAAACTTGAATGTAATGCTCGTAGAAACTGTTCCTGCATCATCCAAGATGGCACTTTCTGGCACATATATTACATACCATATTAACTTGATTATTTCATAGGTAGACAGCTTGTAATGATAATGCCTCATCACCACCTGGTTGCTTGCAGACTCGACTAAACATTCAAATTCTCTTATATGACAGGATGGAACTAAACAGTCTCACTGCAGCAGAGGCTTTCATGCACTACTGGACGGCATTCACTTTGGTTTCCGTCGAGGCTGTTGGGATTACTAATAAACAATGGCAGTGGGTTGCCACCTGGCAACCTATTGAGAAGGCCTGGTGGAGGGAGTAGACCCAACCAGCTGGCCATTCTTCACCACTGGTGCCAGCCGCTTACACCGCACATGTGTAGTGCAGAGGGATGCTTGCGCTGTTGCGCATCCATAATCCTCTGTTGGTTACAATGCTGTCAGAGGCTGGTGGCGAGACTTTAATGGCAGCTTACCTGTGTTAAGTAGAGTGCAGTATGGTATAGTTTCAAGCACTGTAAGCTTGTGCCATTGTGCCCTGGCTACAGCTGCCTTATGTGAGCCTAGTACTGTGAGTCTCACTTCAAAGAGGAGATGATTGGAGGGTCAATAAAAGCTCCAAGTCAGTCAATTGGCCAGGGCCAAAATTGCCCAAACTTAACTGCAATATCAGCAGTGCAAAAAAAGTGGCTGGCGTGGTCAACTTTTTTTTTTTTTTCCTCAGCTTAACTTGCTCAGCCCCTCACATTGACATCAGGGCCAGGTGGATAGGGAGAAAGTGGAAGCAGAAGAGGCAGTGCGCTCGATTTATCAGTAATTATGGAGTGCTATTTTCTCTGTCTCCTATCTATGTCTGCCCTGGGAAGCAGTAGCCATTCTTTAATCTTGACACCCAGTGATCATGTAACACAAGGAAGTGCCTATTAGAGGTGGAGAGGAACTGGAGGGGGCCTCTCTCCTGATCCTCTTTTAGGGGAGTTGGGGTGACAGAGATGGTGAGTATGGGGATACATGTGGGAGGGGAGAGGGAAAAGTGGGTTGACAGGAGACGGAGGTTGAGGCAGCGAGGACAATTATGGAGCTGGTTTTCAAAACTCAAGAGGCTTTGTAAGGTAGTGGGGTTAAGGGGACCATAGAGGGAATCTTCAGTAGACTTTAAAAAAAAAAGACTTGCCAAAGGACACGTGAGCTAATTCAATTTTTGAGATGAACTAAAACAACTGTAATAATGTGAAATTCAGTTGTAAAGCAGAACAGGTCTTTATGCTGCTCCCTCTGGGCTTGCTTTACACGGAGTCAAACACAATGAAGAAAATGTTGGGGGTAATTATATTATGCTTCGGGATGATTGTGTATCAGATAACATAAATCAGCTGACGGAGATGCAAGAGAGGCCAAATGTTGAGTTTCAATGCCTCTTTCAATTTCAGTTTAAGACTATATCTGGTGGAAAAAACAAACTGGACACCTCAGTAAAATAAAAGCACCTTTTGACAGTCTCATGCATTTTAGTGCAGTCTTTTCATGGACATGCAACATCCAGACCCAAGAAGCCAAACAGATGCCGCTTATTCCTTCTGTGTTCATTCTATTTGAATTTGGTATAACTGGATACCCTTACTAAGTCAATCCATATGCAAGCAGTAATACATCACATTTTCCCAGTTTGATTAATTCTGAAACACTTCAGTGGGTGACACACTTGTTGCCTTCTATCAAAACGGCAGAGCCATCAGAAATACACATTGATTGAGTCTCTTAGCATGAATAATTTGTTTTCTCAACTGAGTGTAGTGTTGCCAGTGCTGTGCCAACCTGGCACCTCACTCCTTAACAGTCCTCTCCTAATTTTGGAGTAATATGAAATCACCAAGTGCCAAGATTATTCTGATCAGCCTTATATGTCGTTCTTACGCAGCGAAGACAGACACAGACGTATCCTAAGTGTTTGAACTATGAATAAAGAATCACAAATCATCCCACAGTGGGCCTATTTGTTACGCCCAGAATGCCGTTTTAAGCACAAAAACCCTACAAAATCCGACAAGCATGCCTGAGCCAGACAGGGAAATGATTTGTGTTTCAGTCAGATTTGTGTTTGAATCAAACTGCTGACAGTGTGCTCACTGGGAGATGCATGGTGTGCACAGTAAATACAGAAGCATCCCATATATGATTTAATCAGCCACTGTATACTATGATTTATTGTGAACATTTTCTGCTATATTTAATTCCCAACATATGAATTATGTATGTAATGCTACAATGATGTGGGTTACATCATGGTTTAGTACGATGCTTGGTAGAGATTTGCTGGGTGGTAAAATACATTTTGCTGCATGGTTGCACTGTTGCCTAACTAAGAAGGTTCTGGTTTCGAATCTTGGCCCTAGCGTTCTGTGCTTGTATGTTTTTTTTTTTTTCCACTAAATCCTTTTGTTTCCTCCAATTCTGAAAAAGTATTATGAACGCTCTTGACTATGCCCTTAACCAAGGAACAGCCTAAAAACAGGTATCTGTAACTGTCGGGGAAAAAAATATAATTCAACTAAAGGGATAAAATGATCATTATTCCAACATAGTTAAAATATGACACATTACCAACATGTGTTTCATTGATCCTGTATTGCTGCTCACTCAACCACATATACAATACATATACTCTGTGTGTGCCATGTTTTGCCAACAGAAAAAAATAATTGATTGAATCTCAGGGGACAAGGACCAATATACGTTTACATATGCATGCACATGTTCACAAAGCACATGCGCGCACACTCACATTCACACTTGTACCATCCCCAAAGACCTCTGTACCGCCTTGCTGATGGAGCTGGCGTTGTTAGTTTTAATGATGGAGAGGCCAGTCCAGGTGAAGCTAGCCTGAGCAGTATCCTATCTGGTGTTTTTGCAGACTCAGCACACCAAAGTGACACCAATGTAGGGCAGAGAACGGCAACGCGGCATATTCAAGTCACAGTGGCGAGCAGAAATAAAAGTGCAATGGTAGAAGCCGTATGGCAGGATAACAGGATGGCTACATTCGAGGAACAGTCATTCTGAAAACAGATTACGTTTTAAAGATACAGACATCAGATTGTATTCTGCCAACGTACTATAGGGCTCACGAGTCATTCCGCAAAGTGCGCTTGTACTTTGATGCTCTGTTCCAACGGTTCATCAGACAAGTCTTTTATCATTGTAATTGAGCTTAGCGAAAGTTTAATAAGGAAGACTACTTCATTTTTAATTCTTTCACCTCTAGGCTACTCTTTCATTCATTACTCCTTCTAAGCCACGCCTCTTGGCTGCATTCCTTTCATTTCCACCTTCCTCCATTATTATACCAGCTTAAAATTCAAGAGGCAACCTCCTCTTAGTTCATCCAATCAAGTAAGCCTAAAGTTCACTCCTTCTCTCTTACCCACATGGGAGCAAATCACTAATCAGTGCACTCTCTATTAACCCATTGAACTGCTTCTGAGGCTGCATCCCAGTGCCTTCAGCTGCCTTTTTGGTACTTTAACAAAAGTATAAAACTTTTCTCAAACGTTGTACCAGTCGCACAGCACACACGATTTGAAAGCAATGATTCCAGAGCCTTGTCACAAAAGAGGAAATGGATTACCAGGGCTTGTTTCCAGAGCAGAAAAAGATGATTCTCCCAGTGGAAGTCTCACTTAGGCATAATTTCTATAAACAGCATAACATTAATGTGAACTGATAAAGGTTTTCTCCACATTTGGGTGCCTAACAAGCCAGGCAATCAGTCTTTGATCTTTGACGACCATGAGCGTACACAAGAGAATGCAGACACACACCAACTGATGCTTATTATTAACAGAAAAATAAGAAACAGTCCTAGAATGCACACTTATTGTCACAACAACATCCAAAATTTAAAGGTTGTCTCATCTTCACAGCAACAACTGCGCTGCAAACCAGTGAAACAGGCAAAACATTTTTTTACCAAATTCATATATCTAACCAAAGCTGAAAGATTTGAAAATGAGGCAGTAGACTTGCCTTCCCCATGGAGGTGCAGATTTACATATAGGCAGAAGCCTATTTCTGTAATTTGAATCATGTCATTGTCATGTTCAGATGTTTGGCTTTGACCTTGTTAAATAACCTCCAGAGGCATCCTTCTATCTAAACCTGCCGTCTGGCGACAGAGTATGACACCATGGCAGCATCAGACAGCTACAATATTGAGCTGACACTTATCTATGATACTGTCCACTCACCGGTTATAATACCTTAAAGCAATGCTCCACTAAGAATGTATCTTTTGAAATTCTACACCAACTCTCACCGTCTGTAGGCTTGAAAGGTAGCTCTGTAAACAGCAGCCTCAGTCATTGAAGATTCACAGCGTTTACAATTAATTCCAGTTGCTTCCCTGTTTCATGTTAAAAATGGTATGAAAATGATAGCCTATGTAATGTTAAATCCTTGACTCTTCTATCTGAATGATATTGAATCCTGGATGTCAACAGCTATCCAAAGTATACAGACGATTTTTCTCAACCTAGTTTATATCAAATCTTCACGTCATTTTTCTAAGACTTTCCTGTAGTTTCTAATATTTTGAAATAAATATGTGAATGAAACGCCCTGCGATTGACTGGCGACCAGTCCAGGGTGTTTCCTGCCTCTCGCCCAATGTTAGCTGGGATAGGCTCCAGCCCCCCCCTGCGACCCTTCGGGATAAGCAGTATGGATAATGAAT
>JAVQJF010029934.1:0-11394 GCA_036023855.1 Gadopsis marmoratus | reverse complement strand
GCCTCTCACCCTCGGCAACTCCGGAATAGAAGAGAGTCCAGCCCCTCTCCAGGATTTTGGTTCCAGACCCAGAGCTATGCGTGGAGGTGAGCCCAACTATATCTAGCTGGTACCGCTCCACCTCCTCCACCAGCTCCGGTTCCTTCCCCACCAAAGAGGTGACGTTCCACGTCCCTACAGCCAGTCTGCGACGCTGAGGATCGGGGCGCCCAGGTCCCCGCCTTTGCCTGCCGCCTGGCTTACATAGCACCCTGGCTCAAACAAATATGTCCAAATAATTCTCAATAAAGTAAACATGAGAGGAATTTAATCTGAGGCTTCAGGTGTTGACACAGTATCCACACTGTCCGTACTTGGTTAAAATGAATATACGACGCCCCCTGACATGTAAATGTGGTAACAGAGCCAACATTACATCAGAGACGCCATTTGCTTATCAACAGTCATGTAGCAGAATTGCAGACCTAGCACTTAGGTCATCATTACCATGGCCTAAACTCTTATCTCCACAGGACTCTGGTACAAACCTGCCAGGTAGAAACCATGAATCACTGCTTCTTAAACTATTACCCTCCCTCACCCTGAGTCCCCCCCAGGCAATTGCTGTAAATAACAATGTATTCTTCGTCAACTCGTCTGGAATGTGTTTTCACTCAGTTTGTTACATAAGCGGCAGCTGGGAGCCTCTCAGGCTGGAGAGCCATAATCATGCCCCCAGCCAGCCAACTGAGAACCATATAACTTAGACGCTCTGTTTATACATGATGGGAGGTAAGAAGGCTTTATGTCTGGAGAGACAATCTAGCTCGAAAAGTGGTGAGATATGCATATACAGTACATGCATCACGGAGGAAATATGCTTGTGTAAAGTGGTTTACAGACAGTGACAGCGGTGCACAATACAGCCTTACAAATCCACTCACCACGGAAAGACAATACAGCTAATGCTAAGGAAAATGCACAGGAAATGTATACATAGGGTGAAGCGGTATCTCACTCATTTGTGAGAGTTGCCACAAGATGAAATCCTATTACTTTCTGAAATAACACCTGAAAAAGGTTTACAAAGAGCTGAAATAAGATAACCAGAGCAGACATGCACATGGTTAAGGGTCCAGAGCTGAGGTCAATGTGGGTGTAATGGGGGAGGCTATGCGCCTTTTAATTGACAGATAGTGACATATTCTCTTTTCATGTGCCAACCCTTCCGTCTATCTGTCCATCCATCCCTCCCATTAATCCCTTCGACTGAGTGCAAAAGGGGATAAGAAAGTGAGCCTTCGGGGGTTTAAAGACATGAAGTGCTCCACACTCTGCTGAGTCTACATGTTTTAGACGTCTCGCCTTTCATCTACAACTCCCATCTACCTATCTCTCATTCTGATAGGGTGAACCTAAGAAGTCTCTATATTCAATAGAGGTTAAAATGGTTACCTGAGCAGAAGGGCATGGGGGCACTCCACATCCCATTGAGCTGACAAGTCCTGGATGATTCTCCTTTCAGCTGTCTTCCACCCAGACAGGAGTATCGAGCCGTTGAACCAAATGTAAACTTATCTCCACTCAGCACACCGTTAGGGGGAGAGCCAGGATGACCACAGTCTACAACTAGAGACCCAAGGGGAGGGGGGGGAGGGGGGCAGAGAGATGAAGAAAGAATAGACAGGTCGTTTCACACAGCTTAACACGGCTTTGCGAGAAGAGGTGCAGCGGCCACTGTCAAGAACTAGAGGCACAGATTCAGAAACAAAAAGATTTGTGTAGGATTAGGGGGTAGTGAGACAGATGCAGGGTTGATATAGACACATTGCTTTCTGAAATGTATGGCACTCTAGGAATGGATAAAACAGTTTGAATCTGCTCTGACGTGAACTGCAGTCTTTAGCATGCACAGCTAACTTGCTTACTGCCTACAGAAGTGAACTAAGTGTTACTTCCAAGGCAGAGGAACACATCATTAGCTACATTAATTTTTTTAGGTTTACAGATATCAAGCCCTGTTCACGACTAGCACATCCACTGTGTAGTATTTCCCCAGTGTGTGGGAGCCAGCGGGTGCTATTAGAGCCTACGGTAACAGAAGCAGCTCTATCTTGGTGATACATTTGCCAAATGCATTGGTCCTCATCCTAAAAGCTTTTTCTCTTGTAACATTTGAAGTGAAAACATTCAAAACACATATGTAAGCTAAGCAGCCAAACATGCTTTTGTAAGAACAGTCTGACCGTAAACATTTCATTACTATATTTATAATACCAGGACATTCCATCTCTACACTGCGCTGTTTCTTTTTCATCAGATGTCTTTTAGCACAATATCTTGTATGCAGCCAACAAGCGCATATTAAAACGCCTTTGACACGATTCTTGCTTTAAATACTGTCAGCTCCACTATGGTCTGTCCCATTCACTGTCAGGTTAAAAAGAGAGAAACACAAGGATCAAACTAACCTATACATTCAGGTAGGGGTTTGTCCCACTGTCCAGTAGGTTGGCAGGTCAGTACAGGTGATCCAAACAGGTAATACCCTGGGTTACAGTCGTAGAAAACCACGGTTCCAAAGGTAAAGTTTCCATGCTCTATTTTACTCTGTCGGATGGAGTTGGCAGGGATACCTGGATCTGAGCAATTGACCACTATACACAGAGAGACACAGAGACGGACACACACAAAAACACAAAAAGAGAGATACAAAACCATGTGTTATTTGGCATGACCCAGAGAGGGTCATTTCTCTCCTCCCTCTCCCGTTGTCCAGTGATAGTAAAATAATATAGGGCATAATAAGGAGATTGTGTTGAAGAAGAAGGAACTGAGGGCTGGTGTTTAAAAGGTCAGACATGGCAAATGTTATGCGATGCTATAATGAAGTTTGTGTGTCCTGGGTCCAGTACCAATGCAATGCAAGGGTTTGTTATCATTACGTTGCATTTTTTAAGTTTACACAATTCACTGGCACTTCATTCTGTAAACTGGGCAGAACGCCGACAGTTTGTGTACAAACCCATGAGAGCAAAGCTACCGTTGTTGCTGGGCTTGTTGAGGAACGATCAAGGCTTGAGATTTATGTGCCACTGAAAACAAACCGTTTCCATGCGCAAGGCTGGAGCCAGGAGAGGGTTAAATGGATGTAGTATTACATCTACCTCAAACATCATTAAAGGAAAAAGAGTGACATTTTAAAAAGAAATGTATCTTTTATGTCTAGGTAAAAATTTGTTTTAGGGTTATGATGGCAGAAATGTTGAATAAAGTTAGAGGTAGAATTGAGGTGAAATGAAGAGTGTAGGGGTGAAGCAGGGTGGTTGCTGTATTGAAAGGCAGTAAAGGCAAATAAAAACAAAAGTTGAGGTGGAATTAAAGGTTAGGGATAAATAAAGTTAGGGGTGAATACACTTAACTTTTCTCCCCACCTTTACACGTTGGGGGCGGGTGGCTCCACTGGCGGTTGGCCTGACACTGAGCGCGTGCAGGCCCCTCCATTTCATAACCCCGATTACAAACAAAGCTGACCACATCATTGAGGTTGAAACCGTTTCCCACCGTACGACCATATATGGGACTTCCTGGATGGCCACAGCTGATCGCTACAGGGAAGACAGCGTGAATCATGGATATGTGTAGCTGTATTCAGAGTTCTTATATCAATATACTTCAGGTTGCACATAGCAAATTAGAGCTCATAGCAGCTAATAGTTAGCTTCAACTCAGCCACTTTAAAAGCACGTCAAACACATGTGGGAAAAGAAACGGAGTCCCTCTTCAATGTGATATAACCGTATTGAGCTACCAGAACGTGAAGATGATGCATCGCTCGGGTGTTCAGGCTAGTGAAACATTTTAGAGAATTCATTTATTGCATGATCAAAACAATGCCAGTCACCTAATTAAAACCAGTGCTACAAAGCATTACTCAAGTTTTTCACTGAAAATTTAAAAGGAAATTTGACTGGTCAGTGACAGTAAGCCCTTTTTCATGTGGAGATTTCTTTAACAGTGACGACTTTTCAAAATATATGATATATAATGGACATGTTACAGAAGAGTTATTTGCGACATGATTGAGCTGTTTCTTCATCCTGGGTGAATGTTTCCGTTGTCCTATTGAGTGTTTCAGCAGTCAGTGCCACGTAGTTCCATCTGACCACTGATGTGATTTGGATGCAACTCTATTTTGTATTGTTGTTTTGGCTTTTCATAACATATTGCCTCATTTGTTCATGACATTACAAAAATTCAATTCAGTAAGATTTCTTTTTGATATGAAAGCCACAAAAAGATGATGATCTAAAGCAGACATGAAAATCAGAGGCCATGTATTTCTTTGTCTAAAGCAACCACAAAAAGCACAGGTATGGACCAAACAGCTACAGTATGCTACAGTATTCCTCCACTAATTCATAAATATTTATGGGAATGTCAGATGACCGAGAAGACAGATGTCCCAAATTTAGGGGAATTATCTTGGAAATAATTTGATCTCGCCATCTTCTGTGTTAGCATTGAGTATCCTCTGTTTGCCATTGTGCATCATACTTATTCATCCTGTTCATCCTGCATACTTGGGCTGCTTAGAAGTTTGTGTGTGTCCTATGTCCTCATTGCGCTGATGCCACTGTTTTGATGTTTGTGTAAACATACAGTTTACAGTTACTGCCAGCCGCTCTCTCATCTGCCTCTCAAGCTCTCCCACTTTAAATGTCTTGCTTTACAGGGAGGAGAGGAGAGGAGAGGAGAGGAGAGGAGAGGAGAGGAGAGGAGAGGAAATTGAGAATAAGAAAGATACAGACCAGGTGGGAAAAGTAGGAGGAACAGGGAAGAGGACAAAACCAAAGAACAGAGCAGAAGAGATGGCACTAGAGGAGGAGAAGACAAGAGAAGAACAACTGAGGTGAGGAGAGTAGAGGACAGATGATCAAGACAAGAGAAGGCGGCCGACAAAGGGAAGAAGCCACGGTCTCTTTTTCACTTGATCAGGGAGAAACAGAAGTTTGCTTGCTTGCCTAAGAAACAAATTTATCTGACACCGTTAGCATGCCCTGCAGCCACATGCACACACATATATACATACACGCACATAGTCTCATCATCATTCTGTGTTTGTGTCTCTAAACAAGAGCCTCTCATCTCCATAATTACAGTATAATTTGGCTGTAAAATGATTTCCCTCAATAACTCCTGCATGAATAACCTCAATAAAGATCAGCATAGCACAGAGACACCAGATACACGAACGGATACACAGACTATACTAACTACATAGACACAGATGCATGCAGCAATACCTAATCACACATACACACACAACAATATACTATCTGATATAAAGTCCCTATATTGAACATTTCTTTTTGATTTAAGGGTCATAATCAAAAACAATTTCACAGAGGAAATAAACTCCCTTTCATGCTCCTGCTACTGTATTTAGACAGTATGTCGCCACCTCCGTCTTTTAAACATGGTTCTAATTTAGTGAACAAAACAGCTGTCTCTTTTGGAAAAAGGTGTCCATAATTGGCTTGAGATGGCACTCATCATCGCCACCTGCACTGTGCCCAGTTGCTGCCTAAAAACATTCAGGTTATCACAATAGCCTAGACACGTCAAAGCCTTCTATTTTATCCTCAAGCCCAGCTATTTATCTCACCCAGACCATACTAGCTGTTCATAGAAGATGGCCGGTGTGAATCTGCAGAACCTCAGGGGTTTTGGAAACATCAAGAAAAGGATATTTCTCCAAATACAAAACTTACGCTGGCTTTACTCAATATGTAATCACCCTTGAACAAAAAGGTTTAGTCTAAATTATATTATTTCCCTTTTTTAATTTAGACTTCTCCACCCTTGAATGAAATTTGACTGGGGTTTATCAGCTCTATCAGACAAACTCTTTTGGTGGAGACCTTGGTGCTGTGTTCATACACAATGTTACAGTTAGCTACACTGACTATTTAAGCGTAACATTTTTCTAATGATATCAACCCCCCCACCCCCCCAAAATATCAAAGGAGATAATCAATTTAAACTTTATTTTTGCCAAGATTCTTATCAGGCATTACATTACACAAAGCAGGGAGATTACCAAACCTCTGTAGCCCGCTAATCATCTCTGTTTAAGGCTAGCATCTTGAGGCTACGTTAACTGCTACTAGCATGACGCACCTGAATCGCCAACTGAACTGTTGGTGGTCGAGTTGCATAGTGGGTAATGTAGGTGCCATGTTTTAACAAGGAAGACGAAGAATTGGAATAAAAAAAACGACAACATCTGTGGTTCTGCTGCAACAATTTTAATGCTCCTCTTAGCTGTTCATCTTGAGTCCGATAATGTTATAAGAGATGCAACGCTAAATTGGTGGAGTACTATATTGGAGGAAGACAAAAAGAAATTGTTCATTTTCTAAAATTAGTTTATTCTGCAACATAATGCCACATGCTGTAGGTGTGCAATGAGAAGGAACTCAGCCTTCAAATGAAGTTTGACGTTAAGATTTCAATTGTAAAGTTAATGTTGTGAGTCTCCTGCTCTCATATGTCTGATCGTTTTGAGTTTGCACAGTGGCCAGAAAGTGGCAGTTGTTAAAAGGCAGAAATACATTTTGAAATGAATTAAATAACACAGCACAGAGATGCATCAACACAAATGCACACACGGTCGCACAAACCCCAAAGGGTACTTTCCTGTTAGTATTCCATGAATTCTTATTTTTGTTATCACTGAACCATAACAAAGATATGACTTCAGGTGGGGGTGTTTTAATGATGTGCTGGATCACATCACATCCAAGGCTACACTCTTGATTTAGTTATTCCCCATCAACTGAGTCTACCTCGCCCTGCTGTAAAAGGACATTTGTTGTCAGTGACCATCAATGTGCACTGTATTTCTTTTCAAATTTCAAGGTAGTTGGTAAACATCTATTTCATCTACTCTACTGACTGAAAACCATGTTAAACTTCGAACCACATAGTAGTCTTTCTGGTGTACTTCAAGAGTTTTCTTTTTACAGCTTCTAAGATCATTTTCATCTGTCAGCTGATTTACTTTGCTTAATCAGGATTTGTCGCCTTCAATGCCAATTCTAACACCTTAAACATAGTGTCACATCAAGTATGATATTTATCCTTCAACTCCAAAAGTGAATAAAATATCCCACATTCAAATGAAACCTTGCCTATAAATAGATATTTTTGCGCCTGCATCATTAACATTATAGAAGATAGAAGATTTTGGAATTTGTGTCACAAACAAACACACTGTTCATTTGACCGTGTGTCTGCATAATACATCTTTCATTCTACTGAAAAAGCAGATCATTAGATATAAGATGTAAAGAGGTGTGTTTTCAGAGCTCGTTAGTACAAGTTAGTGTGCATCACCACAGTGTTTTGAGTCACACAGGGATTTGGTCTAAGGACTAATGCAGTCTTTATTTGGGTGTGTACAGTATGCGAGTGTTTGTATTTTGTTGAAAAGACAGGCAGCTGTCCAGGCCACACGCTGTCAAGGAGACAGAGACTGTATGTGTAGTAGAGGGTTTGGGTTGATTTGTTGGTTGAGGTGAATCTTTAGTCAGGTAAACGTGTGCTTGTGTGTTTTCCTTACATATACAGACGGGCAGCTGTCCAGACCACTGGTTGTCTTGGAGACAGATTCGAACAGATGAGCCTATTAGTCGAAAGCCAGGCAGACACTGATACACGACCGTGTCACGGTAACCAAAGTTCTCCCCTATCACCTGGCCATTCACAATGCCTTCTGGGATTCCACAGTGACCGGCTGAAAGACACAGACAGAGACACAGAGGACTCAGACTATGGGCAACACTGTCCTAGACCTTGTCTAAGAAATGTTGCTTAAAAGATACTATTGTTTTTGTGCTGACTTTTTGTAAACATCTTCATTCATTACTGGTTTCAGTATCTATAGCCTGTGCATCAATCAGACCTCTGGGAATTAATCTGATCAGTAAAAGGCCCACAAATCCTGTTTGGTTAGCTGTTACCAGGTAAAGTCTGATTCTCTCAAAGCACAGAGACGCTGTCATTTTAAATTTACATGCTTTTGAAAGTATTGCAAGGAACAGTGGCACAGCAGTGAAAATGTTGTAAGGGGCAACTGACCATCTGAGCCTTCACAGTAAAAATGACAGGTTGTCAAGTTTATGACAGAGTTAATGCTTGTTGTGCTCCCACTTTGACATTTCATGGTGTGCATTTGCTCAGATTCACATGTCTCATACACGGGATAAACCAGGCTTCCAGCTGCTATGCCCATGCTTTTACATGCTTGCAAAAGGTTCCATCAGATGTTTAACATTTTAATGACCCACAGAGAGACAAAAAACTGTCTCCTAAGCCAGGGAGATGTTCGATCCTCAGGGTTTGTTTAAAACTCCCAGGCCTGATTAAAATGTTACTGTTTTGCTGACATTGTCTTTGTGTCCCTGAAAATAACTCAGATAATGCATCTCATGGGTACAAAAATGCTGTAGGTGGGTATAATATCATTTTGAAATATTTTCATATGTGCAGGACAACTTGCTAGCTCAAACGTAAGTACAAGTAAGTAAAAAAAACAAAACAAGAAAATTTGATTAAAAGTCAAAATTTGATGAAATTGCAAATGCAAGATGAACACAGGCTTTTGATTAGGTCCATTGGTCAGATTTTGAATTAGATAGACCTGGAATATTAGGGAAACATATTCATAGATACAAGATTGTTGTATCTTGCAAGAGATTGCTAATGCAAGAGGTTTTTAAAAGCATTTCACAAAGGAAATGTGTATTTTCTGTGTGGATATCGTATTGATTTGAGTATTGATTTCATTCTGTACAGTACATAAAACCTTCACTGTGTCCCTGATGTCAGCAAATGGTAACAATTTCTATGACAGCCAGGGAAGTGGGGGAGAACGAGAGCAAACTCAAGTGTGTCACACTTCACTTTCATGGATGTGTTGCAGAAAGTTATGTGTTGAAGAAAGCACATTAGTAATAACCTAATGTCAACTTTTTTTTCAGAGAGTTATCACACAGTTTAAACACACTTTGAAAGACCTTACAATGAAACATCAATAGAATATTAAAATGAATACAACAACATAAAACACTTAGAAGTGCACTTTGTTTGAGTGGGCAGAGAAGGGATATACAGTATAATATATATCTAAATATTTTTAAATGTCTTCATTGACTTGTTTCAACCATAAAACCATAAAATGGTAATTTTACAATCACAAATAATTTTAAACAAGTAGAGTAGAGCCAGTGCTGTTTTGAAGGATAACAAGAAAAATTATTAAATGAAAATGCTGTTTATAGCACTTTTTTAGGGCTCAATTTATTTATCTTTTTTTGACAGAATGATGCCTCCTCATCAGTCTAGGTTAAGTTTCATTGAACTTTTCCTTTATAAATTGCATCTCATATCCCCCTTCAGCCTGTGAAGTATTCTGGGAAGCGCTGTTTCTACCGAGGCTTCATGGTGAAGTGACAGCACCATGTCATAACATCTGTTACCTCTGGCTGGCACACTGACAGAAGAAAGTAGCAGTTTTTTTCTGCCTAATATACAACAACAAAAAAAAAGAACATTCAAGCTGAATGCACAGCAGAAGAAGCTTGCTCGTGATAGTCTTGCCTGTGAGGTGGACGAGCCAGAGGGAAGCAGCTGTGCAGCCAGACAAGAGGTGCAGGGCACATACTGTACGTACCTTTGATACCTGTCCTCATTAGAGTGACTTGAAAAATCACATCCTTCAAACTCCCTTTCTAATGGTCGATGTTTCAGTGTATGTGTGCGTGTGTGTTAACATGCTCTATATGCCTTAAACCTGAAATTTAAGTCAGGAAATTACACAAAGTGTCTAGATATTCTGTAATATATACTATATATTTGAATACAGTAGTAGTTACAGTAGCTACATACCTAAACATCGTGTTTCTGTTCCACTCCAAAGCCCAGATGACAGGCACTCTCTGACAGCTGACCCCACCAGCATGAAGCCGGCATCGCAGGTGAAGATGGCTGTAGCACCAAATGATGTCTGAGTACCAATCTTCTTCCCATTGGGTGAAGATGGCAGTTCACCGCATGATATAACTGAGACACACAGGCAGACACAAGCATTTTAAAAGCAATTGCGGCCACAATTTAGCACCAAGTTCATTTGAGTAGCTGGTAGGGCACACTGGCTTCAATGAGGAATGCTGATTTGTTCTTCACAAATATTGGTGCCAATATTGTTTTTTGTTGTTTTTTTATCTCCCTACACTCGGAAATGACTGGGGAAGAAAATTACTGTACATTTTCAAATGTTATATTTTCTTTTTTTAGAATTCTGTAACACTCAGTGAATCTCCAGAAGAAAAATAACAGATGACAAAAATGTCAAGTCGTTCAGGTCAGAGCAAAATGTTTTCCCTGCACAGTAACTCAGTCATCATTAGATTTTACAAAATTAGCAGAAATAAAGTAAAAATACCCCAAATTTAAATTAACATTAAACACACACACACCTATCTTTAGAAAACAGCACAAGCCACTGTCATTTGTGTTTGCTTACGTCTGCATAAGTAAGCTATGTTTTGGTCCTTAGTGACTTTAGCTGTCACAAAGCTAGCTAATGTCAAAGTTAAGCTTTTGTCAGGCAGTAACAGGCGTGTGACGCTGTTACTTTCCACCTATAGCTCCCAACATTTTTTCTCATACTATACTATTCATACTATAAATTCTAATCCTATTATCAGGCTGCCTGATGTGACTAATTTCTTGTTGTCGTGCCTCACAAACTTATGTTAAAATACACTGCTCAAAAAAATTAAAGGAACACTTTTTAAGCACATTACCCAGCCCATGCCAGTATAGATATCCAGCATGATTTTTCTTCCAGTTGAGATCTGATGTGTTTTCAATCTGTTCCTTTAATTTATTTGAGCAGTATATTAACAAGCATATAAAATATGCTGAGAGCACTTGGGTTTACTTTTAATTGAATACCGTATTTTCCGCACTATAAGGCGCACCGTATTATAAGGCGCAGTTCATTTTCTTGCTTCCTCCACTTCCGAACCATAGATTCTTTCGCAGCTGCTCTATTCCCATTTACAACCGCGTAACTGATAGCCTGTAGTTTGAATTGTGCCTCGTAAGCATGTCCCTTCACTGGTGCCATTTTCGGGGGTCCTTAGACAAACAAATGCTGTTTTGCAGCATACCGGTAGTATACCTGTACAGTATGCAGGCGTGGCGGAGGTAAGCGTATGTACTGTACGTATTACGTAATGTTCTCTGATTGGTTTATCGCTGCCAGCGTACGTAGTGTACGTATTACGTCCCTGTGTCAGCGGGAAATGGTCCGACAAGGCTCTTAGGTGCGCCTTATAGTGC
>JAVQJF010029933.1:0-59855 GCA_036023855.1 Gadopsis marmoratus | reverse complement strand
TGTGTGTGTGTGTGTGTGTGTCGTGCTGGTTCCCTTTCATCCTTTCTGTTATGTTCCCATTTTTCTGTTCCGTTTCTTTCTTCCTTCTTTTCCCTGTTCCTCTCCGCCGTCCTCTTGTTTGTTCGTTCTATTTTTTTCACATTCTTTCTCATCTCTTACGTTTTGTTCCATCTCGCTTCTTGTCTCCTTTTTACCCTCATTTCGACCTTCTTTCCTTTCTTCCCCCTTTCCTTCCATCCTTTCCCCCCCTCTCATCTCTAATGCCTTGCTTATTGCTTTTCCTCTGCCTCTCCGTCATTCCACCCCTTTACACCTCTCTCTATCTCTCTCTGTCTGACACTTCACCTCTCTTTCCTTCACATCACAACCTCCTCCCTCTCTCTCCTTTTTCATGCTCCGTCCGTCCGTCCTCCCCCCCGTCTCCCTCATTATTCGGTATAATCGGTTGTCTAGACAGAAACTCCCCGCACAGATCACACCTGAGAGAGAGAGAGAGAGAGGGATGGAGGGAGGGAGCGGAGAAAAAAGAAAAGACACCATAAGGAAATGAGACAGAAGAGAGGGAGAAAAGAGGCGATAAAATGATTTGGCTTTTTTTTTTCTTCCTCCTCCCTCCCTCCCTTTAAATCCTCCAAGTGTTCGAGAGGAAAAGCTGTCTGAGACATGAAACACACTGATTGAAGGAGAGGGAGGGAGGGAGGGAGAACGAGGGAGGGTTAGGGTAGAAAGGCGCAATAAGAAAGACTAAAGGGCCTGACACACACACACACACACACACACACACACTCACAGTGTCTTGGAGAAACTGCAGCCTGACAATATAAAACACACTCATTAGTTTGGTTCACTACAGTCTAGACTGGTTGATTTTCTGATGAGTGTGTGTGTGTGTTTCCGTACTTCTGCCTCTGTGAGGACCACTTTGCTTGACCTTCAGCGGTGGGGACATTTCTGGAAGGTCGGGACATTTTGACCGCATTTACAGCTGATGTTATTATATTTATCTCTTTGGATAGAAGGGAAACATAAAGCACGTTAAAGGGACAGTTTGACTTTTTAGAAAACGTGCGTGTTCGTCTTCTTTGCCTGGAGCTGGATGAGAAGATGGTGGGGAGACTCGACCGACCGCTGCAACATGCAAGGTGAGGGTCACCTGAGCAACGGGGTTAGCCGAGCTAGCACTATGCTAAAAGAGCTAATCTGCTAGCATGCCGGCTGACAACAATGTATACATGTATCTGTTCCACTAGCGTCCGTAACTCTGTGTAATCTCTGGACGTTCCACTTTCACTCCTGCTCTATAAGCCCTGACAGTTAACTCACAGACACACGATTAGACAATTTTGTTTTGTGAGTTTTTAATGTGTAGAAAGTCATCCTGATTTGTTGAGTAACGGAGGATTTAAAGTATAATAAAGCACTATTTCTTTGTTATCAATTTAGTGTACACAAGCAAATATGTATAATATATATATATATATATACATTTTTGTATTTTTTTGTTTATTCGTTTCACTTAAATTTTGGCAATAAAGTCTCCAAAATCTCCAATACGAAAACCCCTAACAAAACACAATAACAGCATAACAGCAGTAGCAGAACAGGAAACACCTGCATCCCTCATGACTAGACTGTTAACTTTTAACCATCATAATGTTGTGGGGAAGACCGGACCAGGCTCGTCGATCCTGCTTGGTTACATAAGTCAAAAGTAAAAAGGCTTATGAAAAAATATCCCACCATAACTATCCATATTCTGAAAAAAAGCTTATTTTTCCCCCTTTTATAAACAATTATATGATAGTATTATTCAGTTTGACCCATGTCTGTTGGAAGAGTCACATTATAAATCTTTCTCAAGTTTTTATTTCTTAATTATTCTGACAAATAACAGACAACTTTACAAATTTAAGCAACAAGTAAATATCCATATTTGTGCACACAGAAACATGCATACGGGCCTTTACGTTTTCCCCATTTAGTGTGTGTCTGTATTTCAGGCTGCACCTTCCCATTTAAATAAATGTTTCTCATGAAACGATTAGCTCTGCCAAATTCTGATTCTACCAATGGCAATTAGTTCTGCTTCTTATCTGCAATCTTATTCTTTTACATTTCCTATTAAGACAACTGTACGAATGACTTTGCTCAACAACTTCCTGGTTGCAGTTTCCGAGCTATAAAATATTCTACCCAGCAACAGGGGTGTAATCGTATCTGGACACTAAAAGCTTCAGTTCCTGCTTTAGTCGTTCTTTTCTCTGAACACAGCCAACAGGTTTGGATTCGTGATGACTCTGTCTGTGATCATGTTCATCATACTCGCTGGAGCAGTTTGTACTTCTGCAACAAGTAAGACATGAACTGCAACTTTTGTCAAAGTTCTCATGGACTGGATACTGTGTGTGAAAATACAACAGGAAGAAAGAAAAGAACGTGAACTTTAGTGTGCTTTGTGAAAATGTGTGGTTAGATGGGCAGGTTAAATATGCGTAATGTTGTGTGCTTTTTCTTTTTGCTGCAGGGTCTGAATCTTTTGGAAAGCTGGGGGGGATATTTTAAAAATGTCTCATGCCAGATTCATTTTTACCTCAGCCATCCGTTATGAGATTTATTATAAAAAATAATATATATATATATATATATATATATATATATATCAAATAGTTAAATAATTATATCAAGATAGTTGTCTTTTGTGTGTGCCATGGATCTTAAAGGTGCATGTTTCCTAATGCTTGCATTGTCTAGAGAGTGTTACCTCTCCGTGCCTCTAACAATTTCTCACATGGTTTAAAAGAGAAAATCACGCTTTGGTGAAACTGCTGACAACTCATAAACGTCTTCAACCTTTGACAAGGTGGCGCCAGCAGACACAGCTTTTTTGAAAGGGTCAAAAAGAACCACACTGAGCTAAAAGGACCTTTGCATGTTTTAGTCATTTAACTACAAAATTGGTTTTGTGTAACAGTAGTGCAGTCTGAAATAAAATGCCAAACGCTTCACCCACCTTCCAGGCTGTTGGTTTAGGTACATTATCAAAATGAACTCGGAAGAAACTTTAAAGCAAAACGTCGCTAATTCTCTTTCTTGCCAAGAGTTAGATGAGAAGACTGATACCATGCTTGTATCGCTCCGTTAAATATGAAGCCACAGCCAGCAGCAGGCGGTTAGCTTAGCTTAGCATAAAGACTGGAAACAGCTAGCCTGGCTCTAGCCAAATGTAGCAAAATCCACTAGCACTTCCAAAGCTCACAGATTAAAACATTATTTTTCGATTGTTTCATCCGGACAAAAAGCAAAGTGTAAAAATGACTTGGTTTTCCGGGAGGTTATGTGCTGGACTATGTTTTGGCTATAGGCATAGTAACTTCATGGAGTCGCCAAGAAACAGTCTAACACACAATATAAAAAGGTCACGTTTTTCTACGATTAAACAAACGAGATATAACCTGTTAGTTAGTGAGCTTTAGAGGTGCAGGTAAAGGGGCAAGGGGGCAGAGTCAGGCTAGCTGTTTCCCCCTGTTTCCAGTGTTTGTGCTAAGCTAAGCTAACCGACTCTACCTTCATGTTTACAGTACCGACATGAGATTCATAAAGAAGATATTGATCTTCTTGTCTCTCAGCAAGAAAGTGAATAAGTAGTTCTCAAATTGCCAAACTATTCATTTAACTACAAATCGGGTTTGTATCTTGTATCAGTGTTGCTGTTTTAACCACCTTCCAAGCTGTCAGCGTGAATTAATGTCAGCACGGTATGAAAATCAACGTGTGGAGTCTTGGAACTGCTTCCATTTTGTGATGCCGTTTCATTTCCTGTTTTTCAGCGCCCTCCCATGATTTCCACTACGTGTACGGGTGCTATGAATCCATCGAGGTGCGGGTGGACGTGCTTCTTGACGAGGACGAGGTCGGGTATGCCGATTTCAGCAAGGAAGAAATTGTGTGGGCGATGCCTCACCTGCCGCATTATGTAACAGACTTCAAGAAAAGGGCTTATGAAATTGCCAAGTCTAGCATTGCTCACTGTCACAGCGTCCTGGGTAAAGCAAGAAAAGCGGATCCTGGCGCTCCCATACGGCAAGGTACTGAGCCTGACACCACTTATGCGAGCCAACAGTCATTCAAGACGCTGAGGTTACGTACGATGACGGTCACGGTGTCGTAGTCGAGCTGGTTGGTGATTCAGACGCATCACTGTCAGAGATATTGGTCTTATAATACAGCTTTTGTTTCTGGAACTTATAGCCTCAGATGCGTAAATAGGTCACAGATGGCTTACCTGGCTACGTTACTTACAAGCCACCATAGGTGCTGGACCAGACAACTGTGTGTAATGTGAAAGGTGCCACTCGGAGTGACAAACCCACAGTGAATTATCACTGGACTCTGAAGTTCCCCTCAGCTCTAGAGAGGGTTTTTTTTTTTAGCACCTCTTACCACAACTATTACTGTTTCGGTTCGCCCCCACCGCTCTCATCTGCATAGTTTTAGTCCTGTTTACAGTGCAAAGGCTCTTAAAACCCATTGTTCACCGTAGCTGCCCAGCACCAAACAGCAGACAGACAACGTTGTCGACTGGCTGGCGAACATAGTGGAGCATTAAGCAGCTTAGATTCAGATTGTATTTGGTGGAAACCAAAGCGAGAGCTAAGAAGGGAGTGAATTTTGGACTTGCATCTATCAGGTGAAGAGAAACACAACGCCAAATGAGTGCCAATGTTGCAGCATGTCTCCTCAGTGTGAAAATAAGACGGTCCTGGCGTTCCTGTCTGAACTTGATAAAATGACCTCTGAGGGCATTTAGGTGATTCCTACAGGAGTTCGTTACTGGGTATAGACTAAACCACAGGTGCAGTTTAAACTTTGGGGTCTCTGGGGTGGCTTTGTGATTTTTCTCCAGACAATGCAGGTTTAAACTGGTCTGAGGAACAGCCCCTGCATGGTTCGCCTGCCTTCTCTTCTTCTGATTTTACATGTTTGTGGGATAACGGTTGACCACAAGCAACCTTTTGGCAAAGCTCTTAAGATAAATTAAAAACGTGCTCACATGAATTTCTCTGAGTTAAGTTTCATTTTTATTATAATGGAAATCAATTTCAAACTCTTTTGACAATGTGAAAAAGCATCCTCTGTCACTTCTTTCTGTTCTTCTATTTCTGACCAGAAGCTCCAGACATCTCCATCCACACCCGGTACGAGGGGGAGGACGGTGTGGTGAACGCTCTCTTCTGTTTGGCCAATCACTTTTACCCCCCCACCATCAACTTCACGTGGACAAAGAACGGCGTGGAGGTCACAGAGGGGGTCTCGAACCTGCGTTACCGCCACAACAGTGACGGGACGTTCCACAGAATTTCAACACTGAGTTTCACTCCTCGGGAGGAAGACGTTTACTCCTGTTCAGTGGAACATCAAGCGTCACAACAGCCTGTCAGCAGGACCTGGGGTAAGACAAAGAGTTGTATGCTCTGTCTCATTTTGGATAATCCCATTAGTACACGTACATGCAGTACACTGTCTGCACTATGTACTTACTTTTGACAGGGTAGCGTTGTCTCGCATCAAACACGGCCATTGTGCACTTAACGGAAATGACGATGGCAACATTTGACTGCTTCTTCTTTTTAATTATGAATTGCGACCTGGCGGTGTATTATCGCCAACATTTGACCACGATTGTCGCCCGCCAAAACATGTGCCAGCATGTTTGCTCACGTGGCTCCAATTAAATTTTTCAGCCATTTCCATCGGTTGGTGGTCCCTCCCATTTCCGCTACGAGGCCAAGATAGTGACCACGTTGATGTTGGACGATTCTGCAAACCTCTGGATAAAGTTCAGTGACATGTTTCACATCCACGTCTACGTTTTTAACATGATCTTTTTCTACAATATCTGGACACAACTACAGTATGGTGAAGGTTAGGGGAATACCGTGGTCATTGTTAAAAGAAACCCATGTTGACTGTCAGCACAGGTGGATTATGAGACAACGGGTCTCTGAGCACAAACTCGTAAAAAACCCACACAAACGTTACTTTTTTCCACATGAAGGTCATATTTCTTGGAAGGACAGTCTCGGTGAGCATGTGGACGCTCATCTCAGTGATGGAAAGAACTGCCGACTGAAGTCAGGACAGCTGACTGAAAACCACCCAATGCTAACACTTAATAGCATCTAATTAAACAAAAAAGCACTTGTACTGTAGCACTGAGAACCCTTGTTTGCTCTTTGAAAGGGATGCACTTACTGTAAATCGCTTTGGACAACAGCTCGTGCCAATTGAATATAAATATATGGTGTTTTTTGATTTATGTAAAAACGCTGAAAGAAAAGAAAAAAGATTTGATTGTTGTTGTTCCATCCACAGAGCTGGAGGCGAGGAAGAGAAGCGTGAGTCCTGCGGCTGGGTTCTTCGCAGCGAGCCTTGTTTTGTGCCTGATCGGAGTCGGGACCGGAGTTTTCTTTCTCACCAGGCAGCCAATTTAGTATGGAGTCATAGCAGTGCCATAAAAAAGAAGAAATCTGGGAAAGAATAAGACAATAGAAATGTCCTTTTGTTCTTCAACAAAAGCAATAAGGGAAAAGCAAAAGGAAAAGTAATTATTTCTGTTTATATATCCACATTTATTTATTAATTTGGTTCTCTTTATACTTCCACATTTATTGTCTAATTTTTTCCGGATGCATTCATTTTTCATGGCACTCCTATGACTCCAAAATTTTAGTGCCTTCGCTTTTGGGATTTCACTGAGAGCAGATCGACCAGCATCCAGCTAAGCACTTGCATGTCTTTATAAATGCGCGACCTTTTTTTCTTTTTTTGTCTGCGGCATTATTTGAACACAGATGCTTTTGAATTACATGATATTTATATTGTTTTGTGTTTAATAAAGATCATTTTTGGATGAAAGCTCAAAGTTCAAAATTTGATTTGCATCAAAATATACTTAAAGTTATTATGCAGAACTTCAGAATCATATATATTATATATGTACATTATATACATTAGTGGTAAAGGTGGAGCTAATTATAGACTGACCTATAATGATATATCAAAGTTGATTTTATATTTGTATTAATGATCTAAATCTGCAAATGAACTACAGCCATGAAATAAATGCAGTTCAAAAGTACAACATTTGCCTCTGATATATAGAGTAAAAGCATAAAGTAGCAGAAAATGGAAAAACTCAAGTAACGTAAAAGTACCTCATTGAGCGATTGCTTGTAAAGTTTTGGCTTTGAGTTTGAGCGTCTCCCTTTCTGGCTGAGCAACGTGCATTTGCCAACTTTGGCTGTGGTCGTAGTTGCATAGTAACATACTACATACTCCATCAGTGCGTACTGCATACTGCGTACTGTATTAACGACTAAGTATGCCATTACCTGACTGGTTACTAGACTGTTCATGCTGAAGCACTCAGGCTGAAATATGAAGGGGAAACACAGGACGTAGTTAAAGTTACACCGTGCAAATGCAAGTGTGAAACAGCATTGTGAGATTGAATAAAATGGAATGTAGTGACCGTAATCTTTAAGCGAACACACATTAAACATACAGCAGGAAACACACGTCGAATAATAGTTCAGAATGTGAACATTAAGCTGAAACTGAAAAATGGCCACAACTTATTTGTGCTTTGATTTGTGCTTGCAATACTTTGGTTCCACCACAAGGTGTCCCTAAAATGCTATATATGTCCGCCTGGCGCGTCGGCGTATCCTCTTTAAATGTCCCCGGTTCAACATGCTGCTCTTCTGTCGTTCCATAACATAACTCAGCTGTCGAAATACGTCTGGCGACATGAGCGCTGCTGACAGTTGCGGTGGAAATGTGTCTGTGCCTTTTCGAAATCTGCTGAACTCCATCCAGTGTATCAGAGACCAAGTCCGAGGTAAACAACGCACATTAGACGCGACGCTGTACAAGCCGTTAGCCTCTAACCTAGCTACAACTGAGACGCATGCTAGCGTCAGTCAAGCTAAGCGCGCTAACCTTAGCTTCAACTAAAGCTAAGCGCGCTAACCTACGCTTCAACTAAAGCTAAGCGCGCTAACCTAAGCTTCAACTAAAGCTAAACGGTTATTTCTTTACGTGCGCTGCGGCTCGATTTCTCTGCTGTGCATTGTTGTTTGTAACGTTACAGAGGCGGCGCTGTCCGCCAGCGGCTATTTATGTTGCAGTTAGCGTCCTGTTTGTTTGCTAAACTGTTAGCTTCTGGGTGAGTCTTTGGAACAGCCTGACATAAATACCCAGCTGTGCGTCTCGTTTTTATATATATGTGTGTGTCATCCCTCAGTGGATTAAACAGAAACATCTTGTAACGCAATACAGTTCAACAGCCTCTAAAATGACCATAAAGTTGAATCAACACCCATCTAAACCAGCTAGTTTGCCATAGACTAAAGTTTGAATGGGTACGTTGGATAGAAATCTGCTGCCAAGAGTTTTTAATGTGCTGTGATTTATTACATCAGTATGTGTCGTGATTCGGCGAGTTTTCTGGAAAAGCAGCAGAGAAGCTGCTTCTGCATAAAGTGACCGGATGGGAAAACGTCTGGTTTTTGTTGAATCCAGCCAAATGTGGCGTCAACGATGAGCCCAAATCTCTGGCCATGTGAGCAAATTGGCAACGAGAGAGCACAGAAACCTGTAATGTTGAACGCAGTATTGCCTCACTGCCAAAAACTCATAAATGCTTAAATTTGTCATGTCATCGACACCATGAGGCCACCCAGAGAGCAGCCTTCTTGTAAAATGTGAAGACGGCAAACAAAAAAAATCAAACAAGTTGATTATCCAAATGCTTGCAGGATTATTATTATCATCGGCTAACTGTTTCAGCCCTAAATTTTGGGTCATTGCCTGGAGATTTTTTAGACGTCCGTCATTAAATACACAGGGGTTTGCCAGCTCTTTCACTTTGGTATTTGAGTATGTTATTTTGTCCATAATTTTGACCTGGAAGGGGGAAGATTTGCCTAACAGAATGCTCATTTTCCCACCGCAGATGGGGAGTCCAATGAGTCCAATGGAGCATTCAACCTCTCCAACTTCTGGGACACTCTGAGTTGAGTATAGTTTCCTATGGCCGTTCTCCTGTTCCTTGTTCCAACTTCTATTAATGCCCCATGAGTAGCGACATTTTCCATCCTGTTACTCTGAACGTCTTGTTCTGCTACCGGCGGTTACATGTCACATGTCAAGAACGTGCTTTTATAATTCGTCAACGTTCATTTAAAAGTCCTCATATTAAATGCCGCCCCATCACGATCGTGTTCCGCGCAGGAACGCGTCAACCCACCGTGGAATTAAGCCGCCATCTCCGAGCCGTTTAGTGGGACCTTTTTAATGTGCTGTAAGTAACTGTCTTTCCTGTCCACAGACCAGGCCGTGAAGGCAGTGTCCCAGGAGGCCACGAAGCTCAGCCTGGCCTTCTCCAAACCCCCGCTGCCATCACAACAGGTCAGATCGGGATGTTGCCTTGCTGAGCTCATGTTGTACCGGCTTTGATCCACAACAAGACACAGCACGCCTTGATAAAAGCAACATGTTTCAAAGCGATAGACAGACAGATAGATAGATCTCAAAACAAACACAACACCCAAAAGAGGTAGTCAAGAAATAAAATAAAACTATAAATAACAGAAACTGAACTAAAACTTGGATCATGCTCTAACTCTAAGCATATACAAAGATTATACTCGGTGTGCTGTTCGTCGGTAGTGCATGTCTAGTAGTTAACGTACGTTGACAGCTTGGTATTAGCAAGTGGAATTTGAATTGCATCTATGAGTGTTTTAAGTAACTGTACAGCTACGAATGGTCACAATTGCAGCAATATACAGGTAATTTTGTACAGTGTAAAACGGCATAGAGGTATGTAATAATACAGGTTTTTGGCAAATTGTAATTGTAAAATAATAATACACTTAACAGTTGTTTCAGAACTGAAGGGACAACCAGACAGGAATGCAAAGGGGAAATAAAGTCTAATGGTTCACTGTGAAAGTAACTCCGTGTCCCGACACAGAGGAGCCGAATTATATAAAGAGGTGGCAGCTGGCACCCATGGAGCTGAAGAAGTATCTCGCTAAGATGCTCCACATGATCCTCCAGACTAGTCGCCAGCAGAGAGGCAGCCTTCGTGGTCACGTCATTCAGTTTGTGTCGCCGGCTCCTGAGGCTGCAGATGGCAGCAAAAGCAAACTGTAATGTGATGTGACAGCACTTGGTCACGTTGGAGCTAGAAAGTTATTAAAGAAGTTACTCCCCAATACTTCCCAAGTTGTTGAGCTGTCGCATTTACTTTCTATTGTTATTCCCGACATATTTGTGTGTTTTCTGTCCGTTTGTCCTCCTTCCTGTCTGCAGGATGTAGAGAAGTTGTCGGAGGCTATCAGGAAGAGCGTCCTGACTCTGTCTACGGTTTATTACTGGCTACCGAAGAGCCAAGGTAACTCCACCTGTCCAGGGATTGGCTAGTTGGCTAGTTTTTGTCAAGTCAACAGAAGAACAGTGCGTTTCCTCTCTTGTTGTTTATATATTATTTTGCTTATATTTGTCTTCTACTTCTGCCACAGTAACCTGTCTTCTTTACTTTGGGGTCATCGAAGTCTCATTTCATTCAATGAAATGTGGTTTGGCTTGAATGATCAGTATAACTAACAATAACCGAAGATACTAACAGGTTTTGTCTGTGCATTTCTTGCAGCCCTGCACATTTACATGTAGGCAACCACGGGATGTTAACACTCTCCAGTAAAACTCACACAGCAGCATTGTGGCCAAATCGTGTCGTGTCTGCAGTTTGAGACTTTGTGAGTAGATGTAAGATGGACCTCTTTGTCAGCATCTTGACTTCGGCTTGTTTCTGTCGGCTCCCCTCTCTGTATCTCAGGTGTCAGTCTGCGCAGACAGGTCAGAGACGCCACAGTCGAGGTTCTGGAGGGAGTCGCGCTGCTGGCGGAGCTCATACTGAGCTCCCCGCTGCAGAGGTGCACGCACACGCAAACAGTTAATATATGAACGCTTTCGTCGTTTTACACCAAAGTATGTTGAAGGCGGCTTTCTTGACACTGAGCAACAGAAAAATACCATTTTGTAACAGACGAATGGTTTTCAAATGAAACAAAGGATCAAAAGTGACATGGGAGGGGTTGAATACTATGACTTTTCTTGATTTTTTTTTTTTTTATCATTTTGTGGAGATCTGTTGTGAAGGATCTTTTTCTGTTGAGCAGTGTCAAAAAAAAGCCACGTTAAATCTATTTTGGTTTAGTTCTTAAACAATAAATCATGACAATAAAGTACATTTAAATTTAATATTTCCTTACAGGCACCTACAGTAAACTTTAACACCACCTGTTCAGACTTTTTTCGCTCTACAGATGTTTCTGTTTTCGCAAAGCAATGTACCCTTTTTTTTCTTTCCTCTTCCCTCTGTTTTCTTTTCACCCGTCATCCTCCCCTCCCCTTCCCTCACCCCCCTTCTTCTGCTCACCTCTAGTCTGACCCAGGAACAGTTGACGTCAACAGGATGTGTGTGGGCAGCCTGTGACCGCTTTGCCCAGCTGCCACGAGGTCAGTTGACTTGTAAAGATGTGGATATGATGAGTGGATTTGTTACTAGACTCGCATACAATCGGTCACTGTTCGGCCCCAACCTGACACCCACTTTGTATTTTAAAGTTACAGCAGCAGTATTTTGTACTGAGCTGCAGAATTGTTAATTTCTGTGGATGTTTTGTGTGTGTGAATCCAGTAAAATGCACACACGCAAATGATGTTATGCGTACGTCATGTAGAAACACCTTGTTGTTTCTACCGCTGAAATCCATCAGTTATCTTCTCATTCTGATTCCGTCATGACGATTAAATATTTTCCTCCTGTGTGTGTGAATCGGAGGAAGAGGATTTGGTAAACGTGCATTTTGAATATGATAAAGAAAAGGGTGTTTCGGTGTATTTTTCTTTCGGTGTTTTGCAAGATTTGAAGGTTATTGATGAAAGGTGTGTGTGTGTGTGTGTCCCACAGATAATAAGGCAGCAGTGCTGGTGGTTCTGTCCGCCCAGATTGGAGTTGTGAAAGACGCCATAGAAGAAATTGAACAGGTACACGCACTGAATTCTAAAGCAGCGTCCGGGGCCTGTTGTTTATCTCGACTGCAAATAGAGCCAGGCTTTTATTTGAGACGGGCCTTTATTCCCAAAAGTGTTGCGTTTCAGTACAATGATATTGTCACATCATACTTACCGCTGAGTTTCTCATCTGTAACAGAAAAATGTTATTAAATATTTTAGTTTTTGTTAATGCATCTCATCCCATCCTCTGTGTGTGGCTCTCAAATTTGCCAGCCTTGTGCTTTACTCCATAATGAAACTGATTAATAATTGCAGTGCTGTCATTCATACTGCACTGTGGATCCCCCACCCAGGCATTATCTGAGGCCCACGACCCGTTCAACGACGTCCTCGAGGGTGACCTGGACGGGGATGAGCCGCGAGGCAACCAGGACACGTATTGGTCGGAGAAGGACCGGCGCGTGATCGGCCCGTGCCAGGGGCTGATGAAGGTGTCGGCGGCGTGCCTGAGGAAGCTGACGCCGGCCGTCCGAGCCAACGGTGATGTCGCCACGGCTCAGAATTTGGCTCAGCTTGACGACCTGGCTGACATCACCAAGGAGATCAGCCCTGGGTAGGAACACACACACACACACACACACACACACACACACACACACAAACGTTGACTTGGGTCACCTTTGGGGACGTTACATAGACATTCATACATTTCCTGAAGAGACTTCCACTTAGCCTAACCCTAACTTTTGTGGACAATCTGTCCTCAATTTACTGGTCTTTAGTCCAAAATGTGTCCCCGAATGTAGGCTAAGTCAGAAACACATACATACACACGCGCACATGTATTATATTTAATTGGTTTTATTGGTGTCATACCCCCCCAAACACACACACACACACACATCTGCTCAATGAGCTGTTTTTATTAAATGTTTAAAGTTTTTTCAGTTTCAAAATGATCGCAGTCATGACAACAAATCTCTGCCTCTTGCTGGCTTTTCTCCTCAGTGTTGATGACCTGGCTCTCTGTCTCTACCCGCCCATGGACTACAGCGGAGTGGAGAGCAACGTAAGACACACACAGACGTTACTAGTGAAACCTAGTTAGAAGTTTGGAGGTTAAAGACGTTTCCAGGATGCTCTGACCAGCCGTTAATGACGCTAATCACCAGAACATTTTTGCAGTAATCTGGGAACTTATACCTCCGTGTTTTGAGATGCTGGATCTTGATGAAGTCGACACACGTTCTCCGGCGTATAAGTGATCGTATCTTTTGACTTCTGAATTGTTGTGCAGGTTACTCAGATTACAACCTGATCAACCGTCATGCTGTTCTCAGGCCTGTGTTGACCTGAAGCGTGCTGACGTGTACAGTGACAGGTGTGCAGACGAGTTGAAATTTACACAGAAAAGCTTCTGTCATGTCGGGTGAGATCTTCATTGTTCCACGTGAGGAAGTAGGTTTTGCAAAAACAAAAAAAATACAATGGAACAATAGAACACATTTTAAATTGTGAATGCTATACACAGAATAGCCTGCTATAAAAAAAAAAGTCCATGTCTCTTTAATAATCCAAAACACCAAGCGTCTTTATAGGGATTTTAGAAAAGCACATTTTAACCAATATTCTGAATCGATGGTAAACCATGTAAATAATCATTTATTAATAATATAAGTGTAATATTTAAACGTCGATTTAAAAAATATTTGAACTTGACGTCTTCGGGTTGGTCGGACAAAACATTCGATCTGAGGACGTCCTCTTGGGTCTCTGGGAAATGTTCCGTAGACTAAACGATGAAGCAATTAATCAAGAAAAACAAAGCTACGGAAATATAGATTCTCCCCCCTGATCACAGACATTTAGTCTACAGCTGCGTGGTGCTCATTTCGTGCACATCTCTGAATTTAGAAATGCAGATCAAAGTCAAACAAGGAGAGCAGCAGGCCTCCGTGTTCGACAGGTCGTGCTGTGGTTGGCTGGTTGTGTTGCTTCGGTCCTAAAATGATATTAGGCGATTGTGCCAGCTGCTCCTGTGAGTCATTCAGCTACACGTCCCAGCCTGTCCGTTTCAACGCAAACACAATATCGTATAGCGTGCAAATTTAAAGGGGAGTGTCTTTAGGACAGATTTAGGTACTTAACTACCACTCATACCGTTTCAAAACACACAACAGTTTATTTTTTAAATGCTGTTTCGACCCCGTCCTGCATTAGCTGTTGTACATATTATTTCCCCAAACACATAAATGTCTAAATATAAAAATAAATGTTGTTTCTCTATAGGTGTCTAAATTGGCAGTGCTGTTAAAGAAAGTTCTGGAGATCATCAGGTAAGATTGATGCACCTACAGTATTTAGGCAAAGCTAATACAAACTGAAGTTGAGCCAAAAGCTCTGTAACTCTGACGAGCCGTCCTGAAAGTTGAGTCCAGCGTTCACTTTTCCTGTTTCTCCCGTTGCTTTCTTTGTGAGATGATGAACTTTGCAACTTGGTTTTGACAGATGCAGTATAATCCAAATTTTCGCTCCCCTCCACCCGTGCAGGTACAGTCATGTGTGCGGGGAATCGCAGCTGACCTGGGTTCAGTTCTTGGACGGAGCCGTCGATCACAACCTGCAAAAAGCCAAAGACCTTATTCAGGAGGACAGCTAGTGCATATATGTGTGTGTGTGTCTGTGTGTGCAATTGGAAGTGTTTTCTGTTTCTGTGTGGTTTTATGTGCAAGTGTGTGGAATGTATACAACAATAAGAATTAAAACTAAGGGCTCGGTGCTCACATGACGTCGTGTTTTGTGGAAAGAAGCTTCATTACGTAACCCTGCATGTCAATAATGTCGTCTGCACACTTAATCTACAGTTGACTGTTTACCAAATACACACCCAACCTCCAGGAACAGTTGTGTACCGACTGGGCCGATTTTTTAAAATAACAAGCAAATCGCTTTAATCGTCTTGGAATTGTTGATCCTTGACCAGCAAGCAAAAACGGAAGAGACGCACAATGTGGCGTTAAAACTTTACGTTCAGGTTACACTTGGCAAAGATTAAGAGACATAGAGAAGCCTTGAGATTAAAACTCCTGTCCAGTGAAATTGTCCAAATTCAGGGCTGGTTCCCTGAGCTCGTGAAAAGCTGTCCTCACAGGAGAGCGACGCTACAAACTAATGATGATCTTACAGAAGATGATGCATTTCTGTAGATCAAACCACCCAACAGTATATAAACACAGTATTAAACACCGACAGCAGTAAAATGCAACATGCAGTATTCATGAAACATCAGATATAATAGGAAAACACCGTTTTTTTTTGGTTTTTTTTTTTACTGCAGAATAAGTACTTTGACTTTTGATATTTTAAGTATATTTTGCTAATACATAATTTAACAAGGTTTTGCATGCAGGACTTTTACTTGTGGTGGGGTGTTTTCACAGTGTGGTATTAGTACTTTGAATACTTCTTCCACCACTGTGTAAAGGGAGCATCCAGCCTCCTTTGATAAGGAGAGAAGGGACTTTGGTAAAGATTAAGTGTGCTTTCATTGGATCCTCAGTTTGTTGCCCAACATGAAGTATCTCCAAAGCTGCCAACAGGCTGTGTAACCTTTGGGGCATCACTGCCTCCTGGTGGCCCGGCTGTGCAACAACAACAGGTCTCTGGCTGTCACCTAAAAATACTGAACTTTTCAATATCTCTCAAAATGGACAAAATCTGAATTGTGTGTTTGAATTGGAAATGAATAAATTATTAACGGGAAGAACTTCCTTTTTTTCTTGTTGTGCACTTGTGGTTGTATTGCCTTAAGACCTTAAATACTGCATCTATTTTAAACACATTATCATGAATAATAGCACTGAAGAAAAATTGGGAGGAGAACGTGCTTTTTGACCTGCGAATGATCAAAGCCAGGTCTTTTGTCTGCTCCAGAAGCCAGACTGAGAACTAAAGGGATCAGAGCGTTTGCAATCAGGGCCCCGAGAGTCCGGATCGATCTGCCCCGAAGAAATCAGGTCGGCGACGTCGGTGATCTCCTTCAGATCTCTTCATAAAACACATTTTTTATCGGACGGCCTTTTCTGATTTTATGTAAGTTTTAATTTTTCTTCGAATTGTCTTTGAATTCCTTTGAACCTGCCATCGTCAATTACCTTTTGCTCCACTGAGATTATGTAAGAGCAATGTGTTCAGTCCTGTCTGAGCTAAATGTGTGTACTGCTGCAGGGTTTACACACACACACACACACACACACACACACACACACACACGCGAACAACGAAATATTTGCCTGCCAGAGATTCCTGCCCTTTGGCTCCCGATACTCACTAGGAACTTGTTTTTTTTTTGGCTCCTATGACATGTCCTATGACATAATATGACATTATTATGTTATTAGTACATGGTTGGAGTTTTTGGAGACAATATTACATTGATATAACCTTTAACATACATTGTAAACTCTTTGGCATTAAAAACATACCTTTTGTTTGGGCTTTCCCAACCTGTTTCTGTGTTTTTCTCTCTTGTCCCGATGCATGATGGGTAGTGTTGTTTCAAGGAGTGCACTGTGACTCTCTCTGGAAGTGGCCTATTAAAGAAAGGAGATTAAATACAAGTGTGTGTTTGTGTGTATTGGGTTTGTGATTAGAGCTGAGTTGAAATTCTCGTGCCAGCGATTGTGGCGCCGCCACCAAAACTCTCTTTTGGATGTCATTCTAAATATAAACATGCTTTTCTACAAACCCCTTTTCTCATTTAACAAAAGAAGCCAAATGTCTCAAATGGTAAATATAGTCTAAAAACGAGCAGCTGCACAGCAACTTTCATAAAATGGCCTAATATTAGCAAGACTTTGGCTTAAATCAGGAACCGTCTGATCAAAAATAATGAGACGTTTGATGCCAGCTCTTGGTTCTGGGCAGTTTGTGATAGTTGATGCTGCAAACAAACTAATAAACATTTGCTGCCGGACAGCGTGTGTGGGATTGAGTGTGAGTGTTCGTGATACTGAAGGAATGCATTCATTGGGATTTATTGACGAGAATGAAAACTGTGGAACATCACCAGTTTAACTTTAACCGCACCAACAAAAAAAAAAGAAATCAATCCATTAAGTCTCTACACGTGCTTGATCCTGCTCCTGGGAGGAAGTGAGGTGGTGTTGAAGGGTCTCCTTGTGGCTAAAAGAATAAGAGACCAGTTTACATTTGCACTCGCATTTGTAAAATAAAATGTTGATCGAAAGGCCCTTTGTGTCTTTAACAGTGATGCTGCAGATGCCCTGTAATCACACTACTGTCATAAGAAGAGGAAATGTGTCTTAATTTCTGAAACACAATATTATGTACATTCATACAAGCGTTTCTCTAATTTTTGCATTTGACTTTGTTAAATATTAGATAAAATCAGCTCTTCAGTTTAACTGCTCTGAACTCAGGGGGGTTCACGCACATCTAGTCACGGAGAGACACCATAACACCTTTACAGGTGTGTTGGATTTCAGGGAAACGTAGATGTAATGACGAGTGTAATATCACGACAGCTAAGAGAACGGGGGGAAGGCAAACGTAAGAAAAAAGAAAGTGCAGAGGAGAAATTGATCAGCCAGAGTCAGATGACAACAGAAGGTTTTGCTTCAGATTTCAATGAAATCTGCTCTGTCTGATGATGCGTTCGGAGCTGTCGGAAAAAAGGACCGCAGAAAGGAAAGTGAAACAGACAACCCCTGACTAAACCTGCTGCTGTATAAAGGCCAAACATTGCTTGCTGATGGACCCATTAATTCTTACAGTATCATGGTTTATATATACACAATTATAAAACGGAGCCCTTTGAATGTAGCTTAGTACATTTACTCAATTACTGCGCCCAGTGAAGGGCACTCTTAATATCCTCTCCACCACATTTATCTGACAGATATAGTTACTAGTTGCTTTGCAGACTACTACGTTACATACGTAACATCTGACATCAGATATCAAACATCAGTTTATAACACAGTTTGACGCATGCATTGCTATAGGTTAAACCGTGAAACTGTACATAAAGGCAGCAATTTGCAAAAATACTGCTTAAATCTTAACGCATGGGTAATAATAATAATCTGCTTGTATAATACATAATGCCATAACATTGGCAGGAACTGATGTTGCTGGATAATGACCTACTTTTATTTTTTATACAGTTTTCTAATAATAGCTTACTTCTGTACTTTTACTGAAGTGCCATTTTGAACGCGTGGCTTCTGCTTGTAGTGGAGTATTTATTTATGCTTTATTGCATTGTACTATTGCTTACGAACAAATAATAAAAGTAGCAAAAAACCCAAGTAAAGCGATGTGAATAAAATCCCTTCGCCACCGGCCGTCACGACAAATGGGCCGTGTGATTTGGCCGCCAGAGGGCGCCGCGCCGCTGCTGCAAAGTCTTACTGTTTCCTAAAGGACGTGAACGCAGCGTGAAACACGAAGCGAAACCGATACAGCGCTGAGACACAAGGAACCCGAGAAGTTACCGGAGCCGGTCGGCAAGTTCCCTGCCTCACCTTCTACACCTTCTACACCTTCTACACCCACGGACACGGGCAGAGGAAGGACGCGTGCGTCTGTACCACCTCGAGGAAATAGCTAAATAGGTCCGCGGTGTTAATAACGGGCCGGTAGGCGCACAGACAGCGTCAGGTGCCGGTAGCCGTTCAGACGTTTCCACGAAGTGGGCTCCCTTCCTCCCTCGCTGCGTTGCGGACTCCGGAGAGCCACCCGCCGGTAAGAAGTGTGAGCTTTCCCAACAGCAGCATAGCTAGCGGTGCGTGTGTGTGTCGTTAGCTCGCCGAGTTAGCTATCTGAGAGAAAGACGAAAAAAAAAAACCCCAAACACACCATTCGAATGCTACTTGGATTAGCATAAGTTAGCTAGCGGGCTAGCCTAGCCTAGCCCAGCCCGCAAAAGCAACATAAATCGTGGAAGTGACGCTTGTTAAGACAAACAAAAGGCAAGTCGGGGACGTGGCTCAGGTGTGTCCCATTTTTTTTCTTATGGCAAACCTTTAGTGTTAATTTCGACAAACGCACAACAGGGAGAATCTGCTGGAGCCAGCTATTAGCAGCTAGTTACCAGGCTACTGCACAACTAGTCAGCGGTTAAGCTAGCAGGTTTAGGATAAGCTGGCATGTCGGTACGGCGTGAACGGGTTAAACTGAGGGGGGGGGGGGGGGGCATCATTAACAAACATTGTATTAACATTAATATACAGACAGTTGCGAGTTTTAATACAGCGGCCACGCTAGAATTGATGTCTGTTGACAGCGTGTTATTCTGGAGGGTGCGGTATGCTAACGCCATGCAGTTGAGTAGCAGCACAAGCTAAAGCCCTCAAAATGACCATGGAAGTGATACAGTTTCCACTTCACCTCCTGAGACCCAGCTTATTCATGTCTGTCCTCTGTACTGGACACTGGCTTTCGGCCTGTATCTTTTGACTCATTTGAGCGACCCTCTCTCTCTCTCTCTCTATATATATATATATATATATATATTAGAATCATCTGTGCATTTTATCAAGTATACAGGTGCCACCAATCCTCAGCCACCACTTCTTGCCTTGTGTCGATTAAGGCGCAGCTCCGAAAGTTCAGAATGACTTGCAGTTTCCACGTTGAGTTGATTTGAACTGGGGGAGCAGGTGTGGGTTCAGTGTGTAGCTCAGGAGCACACATTGCATTTGATGGACACAACGTTTGTCGCCGCTGAAGCTCTCGCGAGTACAGAACCTGGGGCCTGTTAGTAGCACGACAGCTGCACCTCTGCACCTTTTCATAAAGTGCACTGGGTGTCGGATGCGTGTTAAGATCTGACAGACAAGTGTGTTTTTTTTGTTTTGTTTTGTTTTAACATGCAGATAATTTATTACACACAGGTTTTGATGACCCCCCCCCCCCCCAATGTCCTTTTTATAGGGATCCAAAGAGTATTTGTCACGCACAGATGGTAACCAGTGTTTGATTTTCCCAGATAACCGTTAAAAAGAAGAGATGCCTCAGAAAAAGAAGTCCAAGTCCTGGACGGAGTTGAAGCAAACTGGAAATGAATGTTTCAAGACGGGCCAGTATGGAGAGGCCACCGATCTCTACGGCCAGGCGATCAGAGAGCTGGAGAAGTCCAGTAAGATGTGTCTAAAATGTTGCCTGTGGATACATGTGGCGCACGAATCTTCTCATACAGCATATTAAGCATTCTCGTCATTTTGATATCCACCAAAAGCACATGTGCACACAATACAAGGTCCGACACACTTTAACGAGTCTTATTTCCTCTTAAGGTAAAAAGAACCCGGAGGAGTTGGGCATTTTGTACTCGAACCGCGCAGCCAGCTACCTGAAAGATGGCAACTGTGGGGAATGTGTGAAAGACTGCAATATGTAAGTGTTTTTTTGTAATTAAATTTTTATACATGTTGCTTTAGTACCACGTTAACACTCGGTGTCTGTGATTCTGTGCGGCTGCCTTTCATTCTTGTTTAGTTAAACCATATTATCACGTTTTCATCTTTCGGGGTTTTTTTGTTCTTGACACTCTTGTGTTATAATGTGGCTCCGATTTCCTACAAACTGAACATATGAAAGAGAGCCAGAGATTGGCGCACACGCTAGAGCTCGTGTGTGTGTATATGTGTGTCAATGTTTAAATTACTTTAATAACTAAATGTTTTACGCGTTGGTGGTCTCTTTCAGCTTTGACCTCGTCACTAATGGAGACGACGCCTGTTCTTGCTCATCGACCAAATGTCTTAATTTGTAAACTGGACATGTTTCCTCTCAGGTCTCTGGAGTTGTCCCCGTTCAATGTGAAGTCTCTGCTCCGTCGTGCCGCTGCCTACGAAGCTCTGGAGCGTTACAGGCAGGCTTACGTAGACTACAAGACCGCCCTGCAGATCGACTGCAACATAGCAGCTGCTCACGACGGCACCAACAGGTACCTGGGCTGTAGGCTGGCCGCGGGGTGACGAGTTTTCACATTTATCCTCTCTGAGGGGTCTTTCAAAAACCGTACAGAGACAAATCGATTCTGTCGTTTCTTACTTCATCCGTCTCTGGTATTTTTCCCCTCTTCAAGCCGGAGTCATGAAACTCGAGGGCGCTCAGCTGAGATACACAGTGCCAAAACTAGCATGAATCATGTCCGGCTTCCTCTCGTGCATTCTTTTATTATTTTTTGTTTCTCAGGATGACAAAGGCGCTTACAGAGGCAGACGGTTTCTCGTGGAGAGAAAAGCTTCCTCCCATCCCCACCGTTCCCCTGTCGGTTAGAGAGAAACTATCCCAGACATCTACAGCCAACGCTGCACAACCAAACCCTACACCGAAACACAACGGCACCAGACAAACAAACAAACCTGGTAAGAAGATTCCTCTCTTCCGATTAGTGCCTAGAGTAATTTAAAATGATCATTTATATTTAAATAAAAAGACCTCAGCCAATGTATTTTGATGAGAACTAGTTTGAAAGTGGCGTCTCTTTACATGTTAAAGGATCACGTCTTTAGCCCCATTTACTTGGAACTGGCATCATGTAACTTGTAATAAATAAATGACCCACAAGCAATTTTCATGTTTGAACCAGTCACCTGGAGATGTCGAAGTCTGATTACAGACCAGCTGCATGTAAACACCTTTTTTTTTTCTTTCTTATTCTTCTTCTGTTTTCTCCATTACATTATTATTCTCTTCTCCTCCTCAGCTTCCAGTGATACAGACCTAAAGAAAGGCCAAGTCCTGAAAGAAGAAGGCAATGCCCTGGTGAAGAAGGGAGAGCATAAGAAGGCCATAGAGAAGTACAGCCAGAGCCTCAAGCTCAACCCCTCTGAGGTTACAACCTTCACCAACCGGTGGGTCCCTGTGACCTCTTCCACTCGTGTACAGTCTCGTGAGGCTGTGATTCTGTGAGAATACAAGTGGGCTCATTGAATCCAGAAGAGTATCAGCTTTCCAGTCGTGCCCAGTTTGTGCAATTCCAATAGTGTAGTGTGCATCAACATTTTTTTTTAAATAGACATGGTTTTTGCACCAAACTGAATGGGATTAGTATTAAGTGGTATGTAAAGGCGAGACTCGTGGGTAACCACAGAACCCATTTTCATTCATATATCTTGAGATGGGAGGGACCCTTTGAAAAATAGCCATGTCAGTTGGCATGACATGGTTGGCACCAACGGATGCCTTCGGTCATCTACTTTTATACGATGCCAGTATCTTCAATCTGGATTTAAAACACAACTCAGCCTCTTACAGATGGTAATGCTGTCAGAGGACAAACAAGTTTTATTAATATCGCACCAAATCATAAGTTATCTCCGACCTTTCATGTAGAGCAGGACTAGACTACTATTAAGTTAAAGAGGTGCTTTGCTGGAAGTGGAACTATGTTTGAGGTGACCTTTTATTTTATTTATTTTAACAAAAACTTGCCAGCCAATCAGAATTTTCTGTGGACGTGCATTCATCAGATTTTAGGACATTGCAATAATTTTAAAATCCTGGAATTTGAATAGAAAAACACTGTCAATGAAAAAGTGCCATGATGTTATGTAACACAATGCTTTTTATACAGGACCTTATCATATGTCACGTATCATAGTAACACTATTGACAGCCGGCGAGCTATTACATAAAACATATTTATACATCGTTATACCTGTGATGTTTATTTTTACGATCACTTTTATGTAGTAGATATGTCTAGAAATTCCTTCACGTAAGCTCTCTGGTGTTTAATTCTGGTTGTCTGTGTGCACGTGCTCAGGGCGCTGTGCTACCTGTCGGTGAAGCAGTACAGAGACGCTGTCAGAGACTGCGACGAGGCCCTGATGATTGACGGCAGCAGCATCAAGGCTCTCTACAGGAGGGCTCAGGCTCACAGGGAGCTCAAGGTGAGAGCCCGAGTCTTCGTCGCCGCGCGTCAGCCGCAGTGTCTCGCGTGTTGGTTTTCAGGGCAGGTGACAACGAAAGCATTTCCTGCCTCGATAACTGCTGACGTTTTCCCCGGGCAGCGTCCTGCTCATCAGCATTCCGCACACAGATGTGGGACACGGTTAGCTCGGCAGCTCGCTGCACCGCACAGAGCAGCTGTCGACTGCGTGCTTGGAGCTCTGAGTTTAGCGAGAAATGTCAGGTGACGTGTCATGGCGAGAGGCTGTTGTGCTTTGATTAAACATAAATCGGCATAATCAAAGCACAACAGCCTGATTATTTTGGAGGCTGCAGTGGTTTGTGGTGTTCTGGAATTGCGCCGCATGATATTGATAGGTGTCTCTAATATTTTGTCGACCCCATTCATGTCAGTGAGGGTAGAATACAGGTCTAAGTAGAACCGATCCAGCAACATAATTTCACTTAACCTGGGACACGCCATGTATTCTGGCTCCTTTAGCTCCGTCTACCTAATTTGCATGTTGAGATTCAGTCACAACACATGCAGAAACGAGGTTCGATCCTTTCTTATTTTCTCTGAGTATAAATCATAAAGCTGTTTGGTCAGTGACGTCATTCCACGAGAGCGATTTGGTACCAAAGACCACAACTTACTCATCGGATTGAGGTCATGGTTCATTTTCTTTCATGCAATAATTTCTCTTCTTTACAGAATAAAAGTCATCTGGAAGAATAGACATTTCTGAAAGCGCACGCGTGGCTTCTAACCTGTGGGGGGCACCTGCAATTCCAAAATCAGCCTTAAATTCTTTCTTTCTGCAGGACATCAAAGCCTGTGTGGACGACCTGAACAACCTGCTCAAAGTGGAACCAAACAACACGGCCGCCCTGAAGATGCTGCAGGAGGTGCAGCAGAAGAAATGACGACACATCCGGGACTCCTGAGACGGTGGTAAGGACGTGTCGGTGCACCGTGTACGGAAAGGAGACGACGGCAAATCACTTATGTTTTGGTTTTTTTTTTTGTAAAGAGTCAGACGGTGGGAAACAGCAGAGCAGTGACACAATTCAACCGCTTCACGTAAAAGACCGGACCTGTGTTTCCCAAAAGCTCCCTCATGCTGATCACGTGTTTGATCCGTTCACGCTAGCTGAACAAACGTTGAGCTGCTGAGACGCTTCTGGAAAACGCAGCTCTGGTCGGCGAGGACTGAGGGTGTACGAGGAGGAAGAGGCGCCGCCATTTTCCGCTTTGGGAATGTTTGTATTTCACCGGTTTTTAGTGGCAATGTCAGTTTCAAGTCACTGAATATTTATGGTTATTTATAAGAGCTGAAATTATTAAAACAGCGATCATAAGTGTAAATGAGAATAAGCCTTTACCATCACCATTTGTAATAGCGAAGTTCAGCAGGTCATCTTATGGAGCCTCCCCCAAAAACTTAGCATGAAAGCAATTTTTTTGTTGAGTAGCAAAGTATTTGTACAATTGAAAAGTCAAAACAGTGAAACTATATCCTGGAAGCTCACGGTAACATTTACAAATTGCCAGTTGTTTTTTCCCCCGACAGACTGTTCAAAGCAGCAAGTCCTCACATTTGAGAAGCTGGAGCCAGACAACGCTAAATTAACCGAATATTAAAGTAGTTCAAATGGGTTATTTGTACTTGTTGCCGTGCCAACCCCTACGGTTCAAATTTGAACCCCACTTCGCCGGGGCAAATCAGGTCACCCGTCTAACAATTGGTGATTGTAAAGGTTTATTCTGTATTTGAATTCACATAATGTTCTACACTCAGGTAGTTTACTTATTTATCCTAGATTTGGTTTTCTGAGGCTTTTGAGCGCGTGTGAACGTTTTGTCCTTCTCAGTGATCGATATTAATGTTCATGCTGCCCTCACGTCACATGGGATGGGTGGTAGAGACTCCCAAGTGTTCGGGATGGTTGTATGCAATATAGCACGATATATACGTTCAATTTAATAACCGTGGACTACAGACTTCAGCTGGAGTTTCCAAGTCGTCATTGACGTAAACCCTGTTTACAAGTCAAACCTGGTAGAGACGTCGTCTCGTCATTTGCCTATTTTGCACGTCAGCTTTGAGGCTTCGCCCCAACAAACACCGATGACCGTTGGTCACAACAGCGCTGTCCTCAAATCCAGTGTTACCTTCTTTCCTGCCGTGTCACTCCGAGTTCTATTTGTGTTTACTACGTTTATCCTCAAACGGGTCATCGTATACAAAGTACCGTCTCATTCTGTGACTCGTTTTTTTTTCTTCTTCCCCCTATTTCATTGTTATTGTGAAACAAGCTCAATGTCTCGGCGGTGGTCCTGCTGCAGCTTCAGCCTCCACGTGCTGCTCTCGACTAGTTTCTGCTGAACAGCCGCAGTGTAAAACGTCGGTTTTTAAAGAAAAAAATACAAAAAAAAGAATTGCACTTCCAGTGAAGGTGTTTCATGCGAGGACAGTCTGTCGAGCCAAGAAGCAGCACAGTGCGACCGCAGCCTGACGCCCTTGGAAATTGTTTTATCTCACCTTTATCACGTCTTGTTTTTTTTTTTGTCAACCTGCTTCAGTTTTAACTGCAAATAAACACGAAGAAACAAACAGACCTAGATCAACTGTGTCTTTTCTACTTCTTGGGGAAATGCAGCCGCCTTTTGGCGGTGAGATAGGTGTGAAGATCGATACGACGCTGTTCGGTTAATGTGATGCTACAGCCAGAAACCGGTTAGCTTAGCGTGACGGCTGGAAACATCTGGCCCGGTTCGAACTACATCCGACTACAGACACTTCTGAAAGGGCACTAATTAACCTGCGTCAAGTGTAAAAACGACAACTGACCCATTTACGGGGCAATGTGAGCCAGGGAGCAGTTGCCAGGCAACCAGCGGAGACTCCAGGAAGTTATTGTGCCAGACCAAGAAACAGTCCAGAACATATCGGCATGGATTAAAACAAACAAGACACAACATGTCTCGATGCCAAATAAAGGATCTGAGGTTCCATACAGAGCCCAAAAATATTTTATGAAATATAAACTGACGAGGGAAAGTTTGTTGCACAAACTTGAAAGTGAAGCTTCTCGCGTATGAAGGCGGTGAAGATGCAGCATCTTGTTCCAAGGACACTTCTGGAGGCCTCTCACGGTTCCCGGGGATGCAGACTGAGAAACACTTTGTAAAGTTTCAACTAGAGAAACCGTCCGTCACTGTACTCTGTTCAAATATCTGAACCCCTCCTCAGCTGCACGCGCCGATGATCTCTAATCCAAAGTGCGAAAGCAAATGCAGATACCTGACGTATTGTGTTGGCAGCGAGCGGCCTTCGGCGTGCAAATTATTTGGGAAATCAAACGCAGCTCTGAGACAAACCCTCAGTAAAGTCCTTTACTGAAGTTTAGAATCATCAAAACGTTGGAAGTTACATGGGAGAGCGAAGAGGATGAAAGCAAATAAACACGACTCATATTAGCAAGATATGTTCCCGCCGGTCCACACCGTTTAACCACGTCAGGATTTATTCGGCCACATCTCAAAGAGTTTCCACTTCAGCATAATGAGTTCAATTAAATTTAAGTGCCAATACTCTCTCTCCCCCCCCCCCTCCCTCCCTTCTTGAGAAACATCTTAACCCTGGTCACAAAGGGACGGTTCGATGTGGATGGAATATTGGGGTTCACAATTGGTACTTTTCATTTTGATGATTTGTCTTTGTAAAAAAAAAAAAAAAAAAACACATGAGAATGGAAAAGAAAAAAAAAAAATTAAGACATCTTGCTGTATTTTCACAAGCGTTGGGAAACCAGATGTTATCCAGGGGAACGCGGCAGCTTTCCGTTTTCCTGTTGAATCTTTGCATTTCACACGGAAGGAGAAACGCGAACTCTACACACGCCAACGGATTTGCTGAACTTCAACACCTCCAGTGCGTTTTATATGCCGCACCAGTGCTTTAGGCTTGTTTTCCCAGACAAGTTCACACTCCCTGCATGCCATGCATTTTCAATCGGGAAACTCGAGGAGATAAAAAAAAAGGCAAAAAACCCCCCAAACATGCGGCGTTAACAGGCTAGAGGTGATAATAAACAGAGCGGGGCTGATTCGGAACTGATAAAACCTTTATTTCACTTTAAATTGTCTTTTACATTTTGTCCCGTTTATAACATGTAAGGTGAAACTAGTTGGAATTTTTTTTTTTTAAAAGACATCCACAAATCTAGTATTACGTCAATAACCAGGGTGGAGGGGGGAGGTGTTCGGGGGGGAGATGGGGGGGTAGGGGGTTCATTTTTTTTTTTTGACATTTTCTCATTTTTATTGGTGTCCTTAAGCTAAGTCTAAATTTTAACAACCACGTGCGCGCTAAGCAATAAAACCGTCACAGAAGCAAACTCTGTTTTTGTGAGTTTTTGTGTTTTTTTTTTTTTTTTCCTTTTTTATTTTAAGCAGAATACTGGTCAGTAAAAACAAAATTATTTGAGATACCAGATATACAGACAGGCTCGGTGCCACATTCACTACTGCATGGGACCCGTTTGTGGGTTTTTTTCTTCTCTCCCCTTGTAAAGCGTAGAGTAAACTGCCTTTTTGTTCAGCTAACGAGAAAAAGAGCGGCAGGGAGGAATAATCTTTTTTTTTCTTTTTCTTTTCTGTAACCGTTTAAACTTCAGTGCATGAAAACGTTTGTCCCCAGCAAAAGAAACCGAAAAAAAAACCAAAAAAAAAAAAAAAAAAAAACATCCGAGACACGTGACTTTTTCTACACCTACAGAGTGGAATGTCGATGGTTAATGACAAGGTTATTGTGACACTGAGTGGAGAAGAAAGAAAATGTACTCAATGACTTCCATTTTTGAGGAGAGAGGGGCTTCCGACAGATTCCGCACAAACCGATGTTTCTCAGTTAGGGACAAAAGACTACTTTACTTTGGGATGCGAATTACTTTTGTACACGTACAGTGTTTTGGGCGTAGTCGTTTTCGCCAGTTCAAATATACACACGGCAAAAGACCGGGTCCGAAAATGAGCCAGACAAACGTACCGCTGAACGTCTCCTTTTCTAAATGCAGTCGAAAGACAACCTAAATGGTTAGTTTATCAACTCTAGCCTGATTAACCGTGACCCAAACTACAGGTTCACACTTCCACAAACAGATGATTGGCTGATCGGCTGCTGGGAGATTTGGCTCCTTCAACGCACGTACCTGTTGTGGTCGCCAACGGTGACACTTAAAAAAATCACTGCTTCCTGGTTTTTAGTTTATTAAATGTGAAATTTAAATTTAAATTTCGGCTTTCTGGCTTTCTCCACAGCTTCGAAGCGATTCTCGCAGTTTGGAAGTGAGGATGAACGGGGGGAGGGGGAGGGGGGGAAGCAGGGAGCTTTTAAGTGTCGATGCACAGATTGTACACTTCCCCACTCGATGCTTGCACTCGATTTACATGGTGATTAATGATGCCGTGCATTCTTGTTGGCAGATCACACCATTCAGCAGCGAATGGAGACGGGACCTTTCTAGACTTGTCAGTACAAGCAGTGCTGGGGCATAAAGAGGCCGAGGGAAGAGAGGGGAGAAAGTACCAAAAAAACAAAGATCTGGTCAAAAGTGCCAAAGCATAAAACAGCAGCTGACTGTAACGGCTTCAAGGTTTTCATTGCAAGCAGGTGTTAACGAACTACATCGACAAACCGTTTTTGTGTTCCAAAAGACAGATTTACAGTTAAGCTCTAAAAATGTTTTACAATTTTACAGTTTTCAAAAACCGGACAGAAGGGTTTGATTTGTTATACACACACACACACACACACAGAGAGAGAGAGAGAGAGACAGAGAGAGAGAGAGAGAAAAGCAATCGCAAAGGGAAAAGAACATGTTATGGAATTGACTTTAGGGACGGCTGTACTGATGTTCGACAGCACCTTGACAGGAGGTGGATCCAAGGAAGCAGGCAGGTCCCAATTTGTTGTGAAAATGTCTTAAAATCCTCTCAAAACATGAAGATGGAATGTATGCTTTCATAGCTTTTTTTAATGTCTCAAATTACTTTTATTTCCCAAACTGGAAATGGCATCAAATAAAACTCCGGGTCCTTGTTAGAAAAAAACAAAACAAAACAAAAAACGTCGAGTGTTTGATTACACAGCAGGTTAGAATGCGTTCGTTTTTTAGATTTGTCAGTGTCACAATACAGCCTTGTAAGGACCCTTCTGTATAAACCGCAGCAGAATTGCACCGCTGTTCAAACACAAACCCCTTCTCCCAGCCGAATATTGGTTTTGCCACCAAACAAGGGCCTGGTGGCGAGGTGGAGGAAAAACTAAGCATCACAGTGTTTGTTGAAAATAAACAGACAGTTTAATAACCTTTTTTTTCTTCCATTTAGTTTAAAGTGGAATAAAACCAGCCATTCGCCAGTACACTAAGAAAAGCCAAAAAAAGAAGGGATGGACAACTATATGAATGCATTAACTCGGGAGGGAGGGAGGGAGGGAGGAGAAGAGGGCGAGATAACGTACTGGGATGTTAGGAAGCAGGGAAGAGGAGTGAGGGAAGAACGGAAGGAATGGAGGAGATAGATCAAACAAGGAGGGTAAAAGAAAAGGAAACGCGGGCTATAAAAGACATTTTTATTCTGTGGTTTTGGATAAAAACCCCCCCTGCTGCTGTAAGACTAGACTGGCCAGTGGCTTTAGTCTGCTGGCCTGCCTTGGAGTGCCATGATTAAAGGGAGGGTAGGAGGAGGAATGGTGGGGTGGTGGAGTAGCTTCTCTTTTTTTTTTTACCCCTCCTTTCTTTTTTATATATTTATATCTATATAGATATATATAAATATATATCTATCTGAAGGTCAGGTACTATTCATGCTGTTGGTTATACAGAAGGGAAGTCGGGAGGCTGGGCTTGAAAAAGTGGGACGAGGGAATGAACGGACTGTTTATGTGTACGAAGAGAGGAAGAAGAGAAGAAAGAGGAAGAGAGATTAAAGGAGGAGGGAGAAAGTGGGGATGGGTTGACAGTGAAGTGCGCTCTAGTTGTCTCCATCGCCGGTTTCGCCCTCGTCGCCCTGGTTTTCTGATGTCCACAGCTGCAGACAGAGAAAAGAGATCAGAGATCCTTCCGTCATCCTGTAGTCGCCGCAAACGAGGACGTGACGACCTCATAAGACCCGTCACGACTCGCTTCATTTTAAATGCAGCAAAAATAACTCTGTTGTCACTCTAGATCACCTGCGTTATAAATAAACCCCACGAAAAGACCCAAACCAGCAATGAATGCATCTACCAACACGGAGTGTGTGCGTGTTTAACGCCGGATCCATGTTCTTCCTCCATCGTTGTCACAGAAGTGAGCCACGCTGCTGCGCTCGGTGACACGTTCCTTCGTTACCGTGAACATTTTTCACCCAATCCCACGTACGCAAGTAATTAAAAAATATTAATAATACTGTCACTTTATATTCATGACCCCCCCCCCCCCACTTATATATCGAGTATGAACCAGTGGGCTCGAGGCGGCGAGCCACAGACAGCGTTGGTTGGCAACCAACTGCATTGAGAGGCAGGATAACGTAGCTGGTTCTAATTATTATACAATTATATTTTAATGTGCAGTGAAAGGGTGCACATCTGTCTGCTGTCTTAGCATGTGCAGTTCAACGCGAAACAAAACAGAAACCTATCGGCTCAACAGCGACAACGCTGCGCCGACTCTGAACAAAATGTGGTGAACTGGCTCAGTTTCTGCCGTGTATTAAATGAAGATTATTGTATTTAAAGACTCAATGTGAAGCTAAAATGTACTGGAGTCAGAGTACAGTCATGGTCGCTACATAGCTGGTAAATACAGTTTAGCGAATGTAGGATCCATAACTCCCATCTAATGTCTGGTGTCTGCAATGCATTCTGGTCAAAGTTTCTGCTACTGTGGTTGTAGAAATTGGTCTGGTACTGATCAGACTGGTGCTGATGGTCCGATACGACCGAGACTGAGATGTGAATGTGAACGTTAAGTTTCTCTACCAAAAACACGGAACACTGAAATATTAACTGTAGTTACTGCATATACATGTATGTAACCTCTACAAACATGTCCTGGTTTCACTTACTTTAGATAAGCTAAGATACAACACAGCAAATACAAACTTCCGCGGATCATTTTGAGGGGAACAACATTGTGTGTCGGGGTGCAAACTCACAGTCAGGTTGTCCCTTAGTAGCTGCATGATCAGCGTGCTGTCTTTGTACGAATCCTCGTTCAAGGTGTCGAGCTCGGCGATCGCCTCATCGAAGGCCTGCAGGAGGAGCAGAGGGGTTCACCACGTATTTACGCACAGGTTAGCTTTGTCTCACTTAAGTTCCAGCTCGTGTTCTCGAATAACAACACGTTGCTGATATTTCTCCTGGTTTGTGGTCGACCCAGGTTGGGTTCCTGTTTGGATTTTAGTTTCCGATGCGTTTGACTTTTGTTACCCCACATTGACTCGTGTGGCTCTTTCAGGTCACTTTCACGCGAAGAGACGTTCCGACCGTGGCCACAGTCTGCACGCACTACACATTTTTCAAACAGGTCTCAAGTCTCTCCAGGACTTCCCAAGTCTCATGGTGTTGATTTCTGACAATCCCAAATAAATAGCTGTCAGATGCAATCTGCAACGAGCAAGAGGTCGGCAGCTGGTGAGGCGCTGCTCCACCTCGACGGTTAACCGGCAGGCTGTTCTGTCCATAACCTCGATTAGCATCAAACATTCAAATTCAGTGATTCACATGAATGAAGTGTTGAGGTGTTATGCACCCACCTGCTTGGCCAGAGCGCAGGCCTGCTCGGGCGAGTTGAGGATTTCGTAGTAGAAGACGGAGAAGTTGAGGGCCAGGCCCAGCCGGATGGGGTGCGTTGGCTGCATGTCCTTCTTGCTGATGTCGAAGGCTTGCTGGTAGGCCTGCTGAGAGTTCTCCACCGTGTCTTCATAAAACAAAAAACACCAGTCACTTTTATTTTGCTACACGCTGTGAACATTAGTCTCAATCTTACATCGACAAAGGCCGTGTTCACAGGAGGACCCAGCTCACCGTGAGGACCCTGCAGTGTTGCGTTGCAGCAACCAGCCACTTTTTGGTCAGAGAGCGAACGAGACCGAGTCTACAGCCACAGGTGAGGTGAGGCCGTACTTTGGCACAGTGGTGCTTAGAGCTAAATGCTAACATGTTCACAATCACAATGTTTAGCAGGTATAATGTTTACTACGTCCACCATCTTATTTAAGTGCTAACTGGCACTAAACACAAAATACAGCTGTGGCTCAGGGGAATATGATTAGTTGAAACGTCAAGAGGATCAACAAAGTTATTATCATCCATCCAGGTGGGGAACACGACATTTTGTGCCAATCCACATGCGGAAACATTTCACTGGATAGTTGACCATTTTGACGAGCTGGCGGTGCCTTTTAAAAGTCAGGGCAGCGACAAAGTTCTAAGGAGTCATCCTCCGGGGGCCATGAACGCTGCACAAACCTTCATGGCAATCAGCCCAATTATTTGTTGGGATATTTCAGTCTGGACCAAAGTGACAAACCAACCAGCCGTCGCTAAAACAAATCCAGTTCAATAACAAACCTGGTGTTAAATCCCTTTTAGAATGAACTGTGTGAAAGCTTTGATTTAGGACAAAGGTCAGACTCAACCTGCCGACAGTAAACCCAGTCTAGTCACTTCCTGTTCAATAGGTGCTTTGGCTTATTGCCTGGACAACCAGAGTCAGATGATTTATAACCTTGGCAACAAAGAATTATGGGTTACGGTTTCTTGGCAACAGTCTGAATACGTCCGTCTCGCCATTAAAAATAACACTTTCAGCAAAGAGGATATAAAAGAGACAACTGAATGATGAAATCAATGGGAAACGTTCCTGTAACCACTGATTTCTACGTGTCCTTTTGAAGGTGTCGCGAGTGCAATTTTTAGATCTCGGTCCCACTGTCAGGGAGTTGTAAACCCTTGGCATGACTAATGTGAACAAATGACATCATGGTTAATACTGTTCCCATCCACCCTGGGGCTTCACGTGTCCTCTAACCTGTCTGACATCTTTCTCTCTGCTGAAGAGGACACACCCGACGAAACATATTTCAGTCGGGTTTTTCATTTCCTATACCATCTGCCAAGAAGAAGAAGAAGAAGAGAAAAAAAAAAGCAGCTTCATTTCACTTCAGTTTGTGCCTTTAAGCAATCTGGCAATGAAATGCAGTGTAGCGCCTACTAGAGACTGACAATCTACCCAATAATTGTCTTATCTGTTCACAATAATGCAACTACTGACGCGAATGCAATACAATATTTGCAGATGCTTTAGCTTCTACCTCTTGGCAAATACAATCATCTCTTTACTGTGGGCAATGAAAAGGGTTACCAAGTTCTGTTTATTAAAAATGATTATTTACTCTGAGCAGCAAACAGCAACCCACCTTTGTTTGAGCAATAAAAGGGACACTGGTTAGGCTCCGGTTGGCTCGGTGCCACACTGAGTAAATCCTCCCTTTAACTGGGTTCAGGCCCCCACCCCTCCCACCGCAGTGCAACTTGAACGGAGTATCTACGTGCTCCGCCTTCGTTTATTATCATACATTATGAGTATAACATTATGTGAGTGAAGTTTTGATTTAATACTCACCCTTCTTTGAGTCCCCAGAGGCCACCTCTGACAGGTATCTGAAGTAGTCTCCTTTCATTTTGAGGTAGAACACCTTGCTCTCCGCCTGAGATGCATTGGGAATGAGGAATTTGTCGAGCAGATTCTGAAACAGACGAGGCGACCAGAAGGCTTCCATGAACAGAGAGACGCAATACAGGGCCGGCATATTCTGTAAGCTGCTTGCACGGCAACGGCAGAGCAACACACAAAAGGAACAAAGTAAACTGGCAACTTGAACACAGACGGGTTTACCAACACATGTCTTTGCACCGCAGCCTGAACAAACGCAGGGAGCACAGGCCGAGCACAGCGTGGCACGAGAGGCTGCCTCTCTGAACCTCTCTGAACCTCTCTCTCTCTCTCTCTCTCTCTCTCTCTCGAGCTCCGACTATTGCTGTCACTCCTCATGTTCACAGCGGAGTACAACCGACGCGTCCCAAAATGCCTCATAACTAAACAGCGTCATGTCTAACGGCTGGCTTTTCACGCCACCTTCCAGTGTGGCCGTTCAAAACGACAAAAGAAAAAGGAAAAAGAAATCCCGTTGGGCCCTAGAGAGAGTCACCGTGTTGCTAAATTATCTTTCAGAGAGCTCCAACCACAGTTTGGAGAAGCAGGTCTGGCAAAGCAAGGGTCCAAAAGCAACTCAATATCCAACTAACTGCTTAGTTCAGCTGTTCGTGTATAAACGTCTCAGAAAGGACTCCTTTGAACATTCCGTTCACCGGCTGGGGGATTGGGGCAAACTGAGACCTGCTTCGTTTCACCGACTGCATTTAGACTAAAGGTGCTCCGATCAATCGGCCACCGATCGTTATCAGTCGACATTTGTTCTAAATCGGTTGCCTCGATCTTGATGTCTTGGCAGGCGTCTGAAAAACACAATCACTTTGGAACGTGCACGGTGCGTTCCAAGGAAATCTCTCGTGGAGGAACGCAACTGAAAGATTCCAGAGATTTGAAGGTTAGTCACTCTCATGTGGACCTCAGGTCATTTCATCTGCAGGGTTAACACTGTTCAGTAGTTCACGACAAAAAGGAAATACATTATAGAAGATCCCAGAAATGATTTACATAACGGAAGATAGGGCGGGGTCACATGACAAAACAAACATTTATCAACCATTCAGATAGCGTGATATGAAGGAGCTTTACAGGGATGAATAAAAAGTAACGAGGGAGAAAAAAAAAAGGCAACAATAATCACGATTTTGTGCTACAAATGCTTTTCTTCCTTTCCTTAATCATCTTGTGGCATTGCAGATATATTTTTTGGGCAGGCTGGGAACCACTGTGTTAGACTATTGTAGACAATGGTGCAAATCAATGAACAGGACTGACGCGCGCCACGATTGGCTTCTGTGCGAGTTTTGCATTAATGCGATACAGTGTCGTCACGGTTCCTACGTTAAAGACATCTTGCCAAACGGATCCAGAAACATATCTTCTGCACCTTTGCCCATCTCTACCCCATCAACTGTTATGGTGCCCATCTCTACCCCATCAACTGTTATGGTGCCCACTCAGCACGACAAACTAGCCAGTCAGAGGTCTGCAGCTAACACGCCCACCAAAGGAGCAGCGTGATCAAAAGACGACAAGCATCACTCTCTCCTCTTTGCCACCCAGCCGTCTGTACCAGGAACAAACACGTTCCGTTTGCTCTCAACGCCAAAGTTTATAGTAGACGTATCCAGCCACCATAGCAGGTCATTTGTTAACTACAACAAGTATCATAGAATAAGGCCACCGTCTACATTTCCCATTCATTATTTTAAATACCAAATGTCACTTTTCAATGTTTTAATGTTCAGCTATATATGAAACAAAATACTGCTAACACACAACAGCAGCTACAAACAGATTCTCCGCCACCTCAAAATGGAATGAATATGAAATATAATGGGGTATAAAGACATTTTTGCTATTGGTACCACCTTCTAGATCAGGGTTACCAACATTATTTTGTCCTGCGGATGCATCAAAGCTGTCCTCTTCCACCCTTCCTGCTGCTTTAAGGACAGCGTGTCTCCACCCGTCCTTCCCTCCCTTCATTCCTACAGCACCACATCACTGCAGAGGCTTCCAGTTCGACCTTGACGATATTATTAGAAGCCTGCTCAGGCACTAAAAATTTGAGTCTGGCGTGACCTTGAGCAATTTCTCTGTTAACCTAGTCAGGACCTGGCAGCGTAAGGGGGTTGTTCCCGACGCCTCAATCGCGTCAAACAAGATGCTGTCGCAAATATACCATCTTTGAACTCCTAATCGGAGCAGCTGAGTGAGACTTTCAGGTCGCATCATGTTCAGGCACAATTATTATAGCCATTAAATATAGCCATCGTTTAGCTGATGCCCTTAACTAGAGCGACTGACTAAACTAGCAGGTGAGGATTCTGTGTTTAAAAGACACATTTAACAAAGTCACACTTTTGAGTTCCACTGCAAGAAACTGCATTTTCTCTTTCTCCCAAAAGCTTCACAAGCAGCACATGAAAGCCCATCTGTGTTTTTGAGTGAACAGTTTTGTCACGTCTGTCACTGACTGAAGAATTTGACCTGAAATGCAGCCCAACACAAACTCTCGCATTCGAGTGTGTAAAAATGAAACAAACAAAAAAAGGTGTTTAGGCAAGTGTTACTAAAGGTGGAGTGCTAACCTGTGCGGAGCCTCGCTAGGAAACTGCGTTGGTTAACATTTGCTCTGAACGGTGGCTGCCCAGGGTACCCTCTGCATCAGCACCCCCGTCCAAACGCAGGCCACGAGCCTTAAGGTGGACGTATGTTCGAACAGAACTGGTTCGTACAGGGTTGCCCTGTTCGTAGCTGTTCCAAATTGCCACCATCAAAAGGGATGCAGTGGTTGTTTAAACTGGGATAATGGTCTGCACTTTCGCCGTCCTTTCATTGAACGCATTTGTAGCGTTGCACCTTGTTGAATACACAGAACGAGATCACCTGACAAGCGCCTCGGTCGGAGCTTAAGGGTGCGTTCCGGGGCTGCAACGAACGATCAATCTGCCGATCATTTTCACGAGTAAATCGTTATTCTATAAAGTGTCAAAAGCACTGTGAAAAATGCTCATCGCTTTCCGAGATAATATTTCGTCCTTTCAACCTGTACTTGTAGCAACACACCGACACAGCACCTTGTGTGTGGGTGCGGTTTTTGTCTTTCATCAGTGCTATTTACGGTCTGAACACCTGCTCAGGCCTCAGCTGACAGAGGTCACTGTAAAAAACAAGGAGTAACCACACAAGTTCATAAAATGTATTCATTTAGGAAAACATCCCATATGCTTTTCAAATCTACACACAGGCAGGTTTGATTGACAACTTACAACAACAATTGACAATTGACAACTAACAAAGTTACAGTGCTGCTGCTGCTAGCAACATTATTACTGTCTCAACGAGAACCACCATGTGACCTATTCTTTCCTCAGCCAGCAGGGATCAGCTCCTACCTTCTTCCCCTCTTCATACCTTCTGTCTCAGTCCTCCCGCCCATCATTATCACCACCCATCTTGTCCTTTCTCTCCCTCCATCTTCACACCCCCTCTCCCCCCGCCTGCCCTTTCCCATCCCTCTCTCCGTACCAGCACGTCGTGGCAGATTTCTTGGAGTTCAGACTCGATCTTCACACGGTAATCGCGGGCCATCTGCTGTTTCTTCTCGTTCCCCTCCGTCTTCTGCTCGATGCTGGAGATGACGCGCCAAGATGAACGGCGGGCCCCCACCTAATGGCAACAAAAGCAGCGTCAACCAAAAATCTGACATTAAAACAACATCTTATAGACATGACAGAAACACCTGAAGTACTAATACATATTTAGTATGATGAGAGCAAAGCCACAATTAATGGTGGTCATTTTGAAATTATTTCACTGAATATCATGATTTTCAAAAGAGCAACAACATACACACGGACAATATTGTAATTCTATTTAATACTAGAGGGAAATGCGGCTGTTTCCTTGTCATAAAACCCAAATTAAATGATGTATACATTTAACATCAACCACAGACGATTGTATGAATGTAGACTTTAATAGTTCTTTTCATCAGATTTTATAAACATTAATACCACTGAGGTTGTAATTCAAGATGATCTTCAACTAAATTGGCTCAGTAAAACCAAATACATAGCCCATCTTGCTCCTAGCATTAGAACACGAAAGTGCATAGAATCTGCTTCCCCATCATATGAGATACGTGTGGCTTATGCCATTTCCTATGACCTAACTTAAATTCCTGGCTTATGCTGTCCTCCTGGCCGGGTACAGCTAGTATTGAAACATGCAACAAAAAAAGAAGTACTGAGTGATACTGTGCTGGCAAGCAAAAAAAAGAAAATCAAGTAAACCTCAATGATGAACAGAGCAGCACTGCTGAAAAACCTGCGGCTGCTGTTACATAACATGTGCTTTTATATTTGGGACTATAAAATCTTCATGAAAAACAAAAAACACCAACATCATAGCGGCACAGCGAGTGATAAGACTACACATTATACAAAAAGCTGAGTGCAAAGATTTTAACTGCAAGTGCTATGAATAAACATCAGGGGAAAGCAGATTGTTTTGCAAGGTGCATTACAATGTGTGCATCCTGTAACGGCACATACTAAAGAGGACAAATGGCATTTTAACAAGTGAAGCCAAGATAGGACAAGATATAGCGTATAGTGAAATGCTGCAGCCTGCACATTACGTCCGGTTTCCCCAAACCACCACAGGAAGCGTTTCACAGAAGAATTAATTTGAGAAAGAACAGACGCCCTAACTTCAGAGGGAGAGGTCCTCAGCTGCCGTAGGTGTTAAATTATCCTTAAATGCATCATAGCTGTTTATTATGGGTGTAACTTTATATCGTGGCGCAATGTTTGGCAAGGCATATATGTATAATACACTGATAGTATGAATGGAGCTGACAAATGGATCACAATATTAATTTTATTCTATCAACAAGCTATATGTGCCGTGCAAAGTGGGAGCGGAGAACCACATTGTGAATTTTTACATCACTTTGACCTTTTCTGTCTGTTTTTAGGCAACGAGCAGTCAATGGTCAACTTCATCCAACGGCGTCTGTTTCTTGTTGTGACAAGAAGCAGCGACGAAGTGACAGGTCAGATTTCCAAACTCAACACAGACTTCAGGGCCTCTTGATTTCCTCTAGACCCTGTATATTTACTCACGGAGTCGAGTTGAAATGTTCTTCTGTTTGAGATCGTTTCCATTGACTTTGTTTGCGCTCATGCCGCCTCTTAATATTTGTTTCACGTTTTAAACCAGAACAGCAGCGGTAACTGCGGTTAGTTCAATGCTTACGCATCCAAGTCCATACATTTATTCTTTATCTTCATGAGGACATTCAGAATTAAAACAAAGTGATTTGATTAATTTAAGGCCGTCTAAAATCTGGGTAAAAACGGGTATTTAAAAAGCTATGGATGATGAAAGTGAGAACACGTTTTCTACGGCAATAGTTTATTTTCTAACCTAAAAAATACCATGAGCGTATTGAACCATGAGCTGAATAATGTGAATTGAACCAAATCTTGCGTTGACTTGTGGGGTTATATCCCAAGCATCTGTAGATTTGGCGGGGAAGCAAACAAAAAAAAATAATATGTTTAAGCAATTACATGGCTGCCATACCACGTTCTTATAGGCGACAGAGAGCAGGTTGCGTTCCTCGTTGCTGAGCTCCAGGCCCTGCTCCGTCACGGCCTTCATGGCAGCCGCCATGTCGTCGTAGCGCTCGGCCTGTTCTGCCAGCTTGGCTTTCTGCACCAGGTCGTTCTTATCCATTTTTTAGGCTGCCAGGAGAAGAACAAGGGGTCAGAAAAGACAAAGGTTAGTGTTTGGGCTTAAGCACTGAGCCTCTCCATTTACCAGCTGTAAGAGGCAAAGAAAGGAACACAGGCGGGGAATAAGTGTAGAGAGGGACGATGAGAATGATCAATGGACAAGTGGGCAAAAAGGGGTGTGCAAGATCTGAGGGTCCATGATATAAGCGGAGCATGGTGGGAAAGGGAAAACCACCAGCGTGGGATAGCTAGTGGGCTCCATAATCAAACCATTAGCACCGGTTAGGCAAAAGATAATTAACAAACAGTCACTGATTGGATCCTAACGTTACAAAAAAAAAAAAAAAAAAAAGTGACACATACAATAAACCGGCCAAGACCAACAGAACATCACAAACTATCAAAAACCCTTTCCAGCAAAATGGCTGCTCCCACTTATTTCATCCCCGAGGGCTTTCTGCTCTCCAGAAGAATCTGTAGGTCTAAGTAGGCCACAGTCTCGCCTCCATCTCCTGTATATCTAACACAGCACACTAAACTCTCCACAATCAGCTGTAACCGGCGATAAGTCTTCATTTGCATATGTCATTTATTTTAATAACTTGTCAATCCTTTATTTCCATATTTAAACGTAGCTAAAGGATACACCAAACACACTATCACAACTAGAAGTAAAATACGTTAATGTCCCACCACAGAATCCAGCGTTACCCTCCCCACCTGCACACTAACAAGTTGGATAACTTCCAGAGTTTGGATGCTTAGCCTGGTGGCCACCCATCCACCAGAGGGAAATTCAATCACTGTCCTGTTGTGTTCAATCACCCTCTGACCTTCCCTGTGGAAGCAGGGGGTTGAGGGTTGGGTTTCCCTACGAGGGGCAAGCAAGGTACAAGCCACGATAAATACAACAACAAAGCATCATTCTTGGACTACAAACGGAAGTCTCGCTCAAGGAAAAGTCTTGCTCCGAAATCTCGCGAGAGGCGAGTTGTCGCAGAAAGGTTAAACAAAAAGGTCCATTTCGGGAGGGATCCTTTCCATAACAATCTGAGCCTGTCAGTGGCAAAAATAAGCACTTTGAGTTGACTTGAATTTGACAGGCGTAGTTGCCAACAAGGATTACATTACAGCCATTGCAGACTGTGTCACAGCTGCTTGTGATATACTGGACCAATCCCAAACCTTTTGGTAACTAGTAGTCAATTACACCCCAAAATATGTATAGTAAAAAAAAAAAAATTCTAATAATAATAATAATAAAGGCCCAGGTTTAAAAATACCAGAATTACCCTTTAAGTTGCAACTGAAAAAGCACCCAGGCTTCAACAGTTTTTTTTTGTTGAGAAGACTTTTGTGGGCAGATCTATAACTGCCATATATTTGTTTTCATGATTGATCTTAATGAACTCCAAAGGATATCTGGTGAGACATTTGACATTTTCTTCTGTTGTGGAAAACGATGGTTATGCTTTTCCGTACCTGCTTTTACACCATATATTTTTGTATCACTGCACCCTTTTCGGTCTAGAAAAGCATTTTACAATTAAAATGTATTTATGTGCATCAAATGCACATCGTGACGTTTACATCAACACCACCAGATGGCACCAAGGCATCCAATGGGGACTATTACCCCACCCCATTTAGGTCCCCATGTGTGAAAACATCACCTAGTCAATTGAATTGTTATGTTCGTGAGCTACTACTAATTCTGACTAAGTCAATATTAATTGGTTGCAGCCCTACCTAAAATCACAATATTTACAGTCAGTCAACTATCAAAGATTTTGCCCTACTGTTCATACCCTGGTGGCTATCGCTTTAACATCTCCGATTGTATTAGACCAATGAGCAGGACTGCTTTACAGGATTAATTCATTCACGTCAAGAATGTTCATTGGTCAGGTATCTAATTTGTTGGATTAGCCAAAAAATTGACACTCATGCCTGGTTATTTTATACAATCACAATTAATTGATTTTCCAGGAAAATGTACTAAATTTTGACATATATATTAATAGCAGTTTCCATTCAACGTTTGACTTGAACGTGAGTGGCATTTGTTGTAAAAGTATGTGAATTTGTAAAAAATAAAACGATAAAAATTCAGTGTTAAAAACAACATAGCAATTATTATCAAAATACCCAAATGGTATACCTGTATCCAAAAAAATTTGATCTTTAAACTAACAAAATAATCATTATAGCTTACAGCCTACCTTCTATTTGTTATCAAGGGGTTTAAAAATCATCATAAAAAAACTAGTCTGCATAAGAATGATGAGAACGAAACCTCGAGACAAAACTGTCAAGAAACTGCTTTTCAAAAAGAAAAATTCTAAAGAATACTGCTAGCATTAGGATCAAGTGGCACCTAACAATTTTTCTCAATGCAAGTTATGATATTTATCCAATACAAGACTGTGTTGGAAAACAAATGGTTAAATGTGAAGCAGCGCCATGATTTACATTGAAGTTTGATCCTGCCGCCACACTTATGCATTTCCAACGGTCTCTCAGCTGGGAGCGCACCAATGGCACATTTCCAGTGCTGATTCAAGGGCCGAATCGCCAAATCAATAATTATCTGTGGCCACTGAGTGCCGTTCCATTTGTTCATTGAAAGAAAAAAAATGGGTGAAACCATTAGTGCATGGGATCATTATGAATTTAAATACCCATTTCCTCCATTATCATGACACTAATTGAGAAGAAACTACCGCTCCCTCTGAATTCACCAGTGTTGTGGTTGATTGGCCATCAGCATCACTACGTGGTCAGTTTCAGTTCTTGCTCCGAGTGCGTGCGGGATTTTGGCAGCACCTATTAATCACATTGCGTGTCTTCGATAGTCATCCATATAAAGTCAACACACCAGAGTATTTGATTTTGTATTGAAACACCAAACCAGTTGCGACGGCAGTTACGGGATGAAAGACGGGTGTTTTTATGGATTTTACAACTCTAATCTAAAACATTTAAAATAAACTCAGGTTTATTTGAATTATCCAACTAAAATCGCTTCATGCAACGTGGACCTTAAACATGAGCCAACTGCTCGATCGACGGGCACCGCGGCAAGTTTTTGGTGACATCAAACACTTAACGCGGGCATTTGTCCATGTTTCCTGACTCTTCACAGACCCGACTAATCAATTGATCAGTCTGTGAAAATTGCAACACTTTAGGAAATTGCATGCTACAAAGGTGGTGCTGCCAAAATCCACCTGACACGGTAGTTTTACTTTCAAACGGTTACCATTATGCAATACTCTTCACAACATAATACCACCACAGGCCAGAGATTCCTTTTGTACATAAGGCAGCTGCAATGAATGATTATAAAATGGTTGCTATAATTTGATTTCACCAGTCTCACAAAACAATTATAACTGGGCTAAGAATGATTTTAATCAAGTGTCAGACCTCTAGCTCTTCTCAGGCTCCCATTATGTGGATTATGTTCTGACAAAAATAAATAAATAAATAAAAGAATCTCCCTTTTATTGGCATGTTTTGAAAGTGGCCACTGATTTCACTCAGGCTTAGAACAAGTAACCTGACGGGCCGTTAAATACGGCGCAGACCGCAGCGCCAGTGGACTATAGTGCGGCTTCTGGGCCAAATTTGAATGGGAGGCGAGTTTTCAGCCTCCTTCCTCGGGGCCGCATGTGGCTCTCTCTCTCTCTCTCACACACACAGACAGACACACACCGTGCCGTCATGTCGACGGCCGTGTTGTGCCTCCGAGGCGAGTCCGTTTCGCTTTAGCCTCCTCGAGTTAGCACTTAGCATCGGGTAAAACGCCGCGCATCGCGGTCGCAAAGCACGCCTAACGGAGCGCCAGCGACGGTCGAAATCGATGCAATTCAGCCCCCTCGGGTCGGCGACAATCCGCCTGGCGCGTTAGCAATGCTATTATCTAACCGCCCGGCTAACGCGCTTTATGCGCACCGAGAAAATCGGGGAACACCATCTTCAATACGAGACACTGAACCGCTTAAATATCGCCTCGACACGGACCCCTTAAAAAAAGACAGCCCGCGGGCCAAGAGTCTTGGGGTTGTGGCGTGTAGTCGGCCTGCGAACAGCTACGCCCTCCTTGTCGCATTCCCCTGCGGAATTTTAAGATGGAGAGATAGATTACCGCCAGCAGCTAGCGTGCTAACTGAACGTCACAGCGCGGCGTTGGCTTCTGCGCTTAGCTTAGCCGCTAACGCTAACGGGACCTGACCCAGTTCAACCTGCACGGCGACACATTATGTGCGACGCTTTAAATAGTTCAGAGGGCTCAGCGTGGCACCTGTTCCGTGTCGCGACTGTCCCGACAGTCCAATCCTACCGGAGTAAAGCTAAAAAAAAATAAAAAACTTTTAAAATTGCAGCCGCATTTGAGGGGAAACTCGGGGAGGGTGCGTTAGCTTCCACATCGTTTCAGTACGCCATGATGGTTGCGGGGCTAAAGACGTCGCCCGTCGCGCTCCTCCCGTCGGTCCTGCGAATCACGAGGCCCGCACATTTCGGCTGCGGCGGCCCACTAACGAGCCCCACGTTACCCAGCGGGCCACGTACTTAGCGCTAGCCGCTAAAACGTCCAGGCTCGTCCGTGCGACGGCCTGGACGCGGCAGCTAAAGCTGTCAAAATGGCCAAGCTTGGGCGCCGCCGCCGCTGCTCCCTCCCCGCACGGTCTCCGCGCAGCACGCATGGCATCGACCCGAGTCTGGGCCCTCAAAAAAAATTTTTTTTTAAATTAAATAATCCACGATCTACAGCACGTTCGACCGCACAACGACCAGGCAGCCTCGCGCCGGGCGTTTCGTAGATTATGCCCCGCTATTTGGCCACAAGTCTCGGCCTAAAACCCTCGCACCCAGCCCCAAACCACAATAGGCACCTTCCGCCGCAGAGGCAGGGTACGGGTCCACCGCTGGGGCCGCTCCCCGTCGCAAGACTCCCTTTACGCTGCGCACAAGACAACAATCGAGTGATATGCAAGTGAACTCACATTTTGGAGCGTACTAGGAATCCCGATTTTATTCTGTGAACGTTGGGAGTTTACCAAGCCGTCCTCTGCTCGCTGCTCAGGGTATTCAGGGCAGTACCACTTCCGCCTGCTCTGACACTTCCGCTTCCTCTAAACCCCACCCCTCCCCCCGCCAGTATCCATGGTGACCGCGCCAGGGGGTTTCCTGAGCATCTTGCGAGGGGCTTTGACGTCAGGAGGACTATGGCAACCGGCTACGGGATGACGTGGGCCGGTCTCCGTGGCAACTGTCTCCATGAGGCCGCTGCCGTCGTATCTGAGTTCACCATCGTGTCAGCTGACACAGCTTTGTGTGGGTTACGCTGATTAAATTTTTTTTTTTTTGTTGTTGTTTTTTATTTTTTTTTGTTTTTTTCCCTGACAAGCGTTCACGCTTTGTAACGAGCAGGTCTGTTTCTCCCACCACACCACCTACACAACCACTGCAAACCCTGAAACACACAGTCCAACAGTCATTGTCTCTTTATCAACACACTGTCACCTTTTTGGGATTCATCTGTGAAATTTTATCATACAAAACTGTTCATTATGTAATAAACACAATTCGGCGCCTGTATAAATTACTAACCGAGCAACTTTAACACTTTTGTCCTTTTTATTTATTTTATTTATCAACGCTGACAGCCGAACGTTGAAGCGTCCCCCCCCCCCCCCACTACAACCAGGCCAGTGACTCCTACATAATTTCAGTTACCCACAGTGAGTGGTAAATTGAGATATCAAACATCCCTGACAGTTACAGCGTCACATAACAGGTCATCATGGGGTGTATGTATGATGGGGTTGCTTTTAAAAAGTAGTGTACATGCCAATGGACGCAGCTTTTTTGTCCGTCGGTGAAATTTCCCAGGGCACTATACAGACACGGCCTCAGATTAAAATGAATTATTCGTGGAACATAAATGTCTGTCCCAAGTTTTATGACAATGCCTCCGATATTGGTCCAGGCATTTAACTCTGATCCCAAACTGTGCACCTGCTGGTGCTGCCAGATGAAAAGTCAGTCATTAGGATTTGATGCCTGAAAACCACGAACGTGTGTACCGAATTCTGTGCCAATCCATCCAATAATTGTTAAGGTATTTCAGTCTTGACCAAAGTGAACCAACCAACTGACAGACAGACAGACAGACAGACAGTGCCATCCCTAGCCACGACACGAACGTGCCTAAACAGATGCACCAATTTGGATATCTAAATCAAAAAACCAAAATCAAATAATAAAAAATAGTAATTATCAAAATGAGAAGGGAAAATTTTGCAAAATATTCCAAACAAATTAATCCATTAATGCTTCACCAATGGTTGATCAAGCAAGCAAGAAAAGCAAGACACAGTGAAGGTGGTGAAAAACCAGAAGACCAGAGCCTGAGTTAATAAAGTGAGCAGGCTACCAGTCAGTCAATCAATGCATCGATATATATCCACTCAGTCAGTGTAACTGATAGCTCACCTGCTTGAAACCTCTTGTTCTTCCTGTGCTCAGTGTGTGTGTGTGATGTGAGTGGAAGTACAGATCTGCAAATACTACATAGGCCAGTCAATGTGTGCACTCGCATTTGAACATTTACATTAGTGCTTGTATGTTTGTGCACGGATGGATTGCTGAATGTGCCCCTGGGCCAGAGCCTCTGTTTGATCAGGACGACTACAAAGGGCCACAAAATGACTTTAAAGAGGCAAGTTGGGTGTCGGGGGTCTTTTACATGTCTGTGTCCAGGGGCCGATAGTTTCGTAACCCTTCCGTGTGTTTGCGTGACTGAACATTTTCTAAAACACCAGATATTAATAAACGTGTAGATGTTTGACGTAAGCACCAGTACGACTGAAGTGATTAGTTTATTCCCCTGTGATTTAGCGGAAGGTGCCCCCAGTAAAATATTTTATTAAAGCTCAAAATCTCATGCGGAGAGGACAGGATAGGATAACGGTCATTTATCAGTACAGATGAACTCAAATGGCTCCTCTGGTGCAGTCTGCATCGAACCCTTCTATCTCCAGCTACTTTGGGCAGATCCGCTCCGTCCTTTGCTTTGAGTACATGTTCCTCGAGCTACACCAGTGTAAGCATCCATTAATGGCTATGGCAGTTCAACAGTCTTTCAAAAGTCCATAGTCTATCCTGGGATATCAAATCAAATGTTGCTTCACATTTGAGTTGTTTAGTTGTCATTCACCCTCTTCATGTCTGCATTTCTTATATTTTTGCTGCCAGTTCCCTCTTTTGCGTTTCCTTGATATGCATTTGCACTGTGGACGTGTTGATTCTGTGGCTTCTAATATTTGGATGCACTGATGCACTACAGGATCTGCTCAGTAGCAGGCAGCTGTTACTGAACACCATCAGTGTGGTGTAGTATTTAATGTCTTTAACACACAGCTGGCGGAACTTTATGGAGTTGTGGATGACAATAAACAGATGCTTGTATTACTCAACTGCATAGAGTAGAGCAGTTCTCAAAACAAAGTTAGAACATTTTTTAGTGAAAAACAAAATCAACGCAGGTGTGACATTTTGGAATAATACAACTCTTTTATTCATCCCATCATTTATCTTAAGAAGTTGGCAGGTAATACAAGATTTATACTATTTTCCCTGTTGGACCATGTGTTCCTTTGCTACACATGATTTCTTATATTTTCTGTCAGAATTTGTGTACACTCAAGTTACAATATATTCTGGTGACCAGCCCTGGTTGTACCCTGCCTCTTGCCCATGTGCATGCTGGGACAGGACAAAGGAAAACATGAGAAAGTAAAGATGATTATGTGAGAAGACAGTTAAACAAATCTCAAGAGTCGTCTCTATTTACTCTGACGAGTCTCGAAGCTAAACCAAGTGGTCAGATCAGCTGCTGCTACCTCACTGTAGTTGCCACTAGATGGCAGTAAAGACTGCAGCTAGTTTTTTATTACCTTGCAGTTCCATACTGTTACTAAATAGTAACTCATTTTAGATTACATCGATCATTAAAAATATATTATACGTATAGTCTATTATACTATTTGTACATTTTCTTTCAGATGTAGAATACAGGCTTTAGGTAGAATACAGACTGGGTATATTCTAAAAATAGTTTGTTTCCCTCTATGTTTAGACCCCCAATTCAGGGAAAAGAAATATCACCAAGAAACAAGTCTAGTTTGTCAAACTGCAGGCCGATCAAAAAGATTTGCAATTAGTTACTGCTATTATTTTGCACTGTTTTTATATTTCTCCCTCCCACCATGTCTCCCTCCGTATATGCATGAATACTCAAACTTCATGGGTTTTTGATAGTTGACGGATCAGTTTGCATGCTGTTTTTTCCACCACTATGAGACATTCAGGTAATAAACCAGACCCTTTTGTCAAAAAAACCCCCCTGTAAATGCTAAATACTCGTTCTGGTTGTCATTTCGTATGCTGTGACCAAGAAGTGTATTAAATTTAGATCGTCCTCCGCAGGAAGCGTTTAATCTCAAGATGTTCATTTGAAAAGCTTGGTCTGATTGAAATGTATTCATCAATAGTCTTTTTTTATTAAAGTACTTCCTGTCCTCAAAGATTTCGCTATTTTGTCAGGGAAGGTTTCAGGATGACTCATAACTTCAACCAAGAGCCTAATTTTCATATCAACATTCGGGAGGTTTGTACTGGAGACTGCTGTGTTCTGTAACCATACCGTTATTTGGGATACTATCATGTGTGTAATATACTGCATGTACTATTATGTAACCCTTTGACCCTGAATATATCATCCTTTGGTAGACTAGTGTATCTATATGTGTGTTTTCTCAATATTTGTCTGTAGATTATTTTTACTGTAATGTCTGCTCTTGATCTGCTCTAGTTTTACTAGAATAGACATCCTTGTTGTCCACTCGTGGAAATCTTTAGCTTCAAAGCAAAATGTAAAAATAACTCCTACGAGCTGCATCAGCTCTCACACAGATAATAAATACACATGAAAGGTCAGATTTTAAAATCAGCTGACAGTAAAAGTTGTTGCGTTTGCGTTGCGTTGTTGCGTAAAACAGAGCTTTTAGGGAAGGATTTTAAATGTGAATACAGTTGATGTGCTGTACTTTGTGATCATAGAACGGTGATTTGATCAAGGCCTCAGTGCTGCAGGGAAGGAGTTGCTGTTATCCTGGTTCACATGTAGCGTTTTACCACTTGTTAATATAGAGCAAAAAATATAATATAAACCAACTCTATATGTGTAGACCCAAGATTTCCACCATGAGCAGCGCTAGGCGACAGTGGCAAGGAAACTCTGCCTCGGTCATCTGCCTCGACCAGTTGGTCGAGAGGGGGTGTAGAGTGAGAGCAGGATGAAAGAGAACACACAGTAGCGCAGCACAGTTCCACAAATATGCTGAAAAATGCTAAAGCCGTGAACACATTTTAATCTAATCTTTACCTAATCTTTGTAATGATGGATCATAGGCTGTATATATAAAGATGGACTAGACAGACAGGACGGCTCCCCAAACGTGAAGCCAAAACATCTGGATCGTCCCGTGGTGGCTGGCTGCAGTAAAGCTCATACACGTTAACATAAATGTTAGCGGCTGGGACGTGGGCCAAACTGAAGTCATTTTAGGTCGTTCTTATCATGCCGATGTTTGTGCAAGTCTTCATTTCTATGATGAGTTTGGTTTTATTTAGCTATTGGATGCCATAAAAAAGGTGTGTGACATCATCATTGGCGATTGGTTTGGGTGGGTGTATGGGCGGGACCTCGAGCAATGCTGGAGAGAACCATGGCTTCATTTTTGTACAGTGTGAGGAAGTGGAGACGCGTCGTCCATCTTTTTATGCGGTCTACGTGATGGACCCACAGGTGGTTCTTCCAGTATTGAAGAGGTTCCACTAAGCCTGTAAAAAGCACAAACACACACGATCATCTTGACGTTTACTGTCCAGCTGCATGCCGTCACGCCCCGCGTCTGTGTGACTGGTTGTGTTTCCTGTAGTCTGTTGCCTGTCTCGTGCTTGCTGGGTAGCGTGGTCTTTTTGCCTTGGTTCTCCTGTGTTTGAGTTTGTGTCCCGTCTCAGCCGCCCTCGTGTTTCCCTGATTATTGGAGTGTTTTCACCTGCTCCCCTGTGTTCACCTGTGGTCCCTCCCCTCGTTAGTGTCCTGTGTAGTTAAGCGTGTTCACTTCCCTGGTTCTCTGTGGCGTCATTGTCCATGTCCATGCTGCGTGTCGCACGTGTGATGGTCTCTGTTTTGTTGCTGTCCTTTCTTTGGCTGCCTTTTTCGTTCCTTTTTCGTTGTTATCCGCGTTAAAGCCTGTTCATTCCCGCCGTACGCATCTGCGTCCCTCTTTTCCTCCGCCACACCCTGCCGTCCCCGACACTTGCTGCCTCTGACTTGTTCGTCATCCAGGAGTGTGACTGAGAGCTGCCTCGCCTTGATGCAAGAGTTCAGTCTCTGCAGTCCTCAATCAATCTGACAGAGTTTTCATCAATACGTTCTGAAGTGCTATAACTCAGGACTTGCCACGGGGGGGGGGGGGGCTCCGAGCAGAAGAAATATCTACTGGAAATCAATGGAGTCACAGGTTCCCGACACTCTGGAAGATAACAGGAACCAGGACATGAGAGACGTGAGAAGAGAAAGACGTTATCAATGTTAGCAAAAGGGTTATGAAAAAGAAGCAAATGTATTATACATTAGAGCAAACAAAGATTACAACAGGATAACTGCTTCAACACATAACTCCCAAAATGTAATTTTTACATTTATGTTCGTGTGCCACTTAAGCAAAATGAGATACAGTATGTTCATTTGTGAGCTTTAGATGGATCAGAAAGGAGGGGATTATACTGTATCTATGTTTTAAAACCGAGGTTTTCGACTGTGTGTTTGTGTGTTTGCGCATGTTGTGAACATGTTGACTAATGATCCTCATCTCTCTGTGCTGCAGACTGAATCTCAATCGCGTGTTGGGAAAATCCCAGGAGAGCGCAGGTTCAATTCCTCAGCCCGGCCTTTTGTCAGCACTATCGGTCACTCTGAGAGAGAGAGAGAGAGAAAGAGAGAGAGAGGGAAACAGAGTGAGAGCAAGAAAGATAGAAAGAGAGAGAGTTTCAGCATGTAACTCTTTTCTGTGTACAGATTTTGTGTGTGTGTGTTTTTTAGAAAACGACTAGCTGTCTCCTCATTCCTGTCATTCAAGGCCTTTCAAGGTTTGTGTTACAGTCTAGACCACTTACACACAGTATTAAACTGTGTCCTTACTATTTGTGAGTTCGTGCCGCTTATTCACAAGATGTTTCTGAACCACCGACTTCTGTCTCACAACCGACCTGGAAACTCTCTCTCTCGTGGAGCAGTTTAAGATACTCCAACAGGGGAGGTTCCATAAAAGTGGATGGTGCAACTCAGCTCAAACTGTTAATCGATTGTGTTTGATTATATTTACATGTAACTACCAGCCATTTCTTCACAGTCATGTTGACACTTACTGTATGTAGTTCTTTTCACCAAGTGGGAGATATTGTCTCCGTCAGAACTTCCAGACATCTCCAGCTCGCAGTTACAACTCGGGAGATTTACGTGAACGTTTCATCGGACGCGGTTACTCGTAAATTACCGTCACGTCACGATATGACGCGAAAGCAGCAGCGTCCTCCATTATGGACCGTCTGGCTCCCTGTTCCCTTAAAGGTCAGCGCTGTCGAGACAGGTTTCTATCTGTCACAGGAACAGGAAATGTGCATGTCTCCAAACAAAAAGTACTCACGGTTCTTCTCAACCTGATGAATACGAGTAGGTGCGCGTCCGTGAGATGTGATCAGTAGGTGCGAATGACGCCCGTAAGTTGCTAAATCAGGCTACCCGTTCGGCAAGTTCCATTCGCACAAATGTTACCCAGGATTTGAAAATAAGATCTTCAATTCCTGCTGTCGAATTAGCAGAGAAAACTAACGTAACTAACGTAACAGAGTCCGTAGTGGTGTTGGGGCGACCCAGAAACATTTGTATCAGAATTCATCATTTATTGTCACATTTGCTGTTTGACCGATTAACTACCGCCTAACTTGAGTTGAGGATGCATCTGCAAACGTGGCTGACAGCGATCAGGAACTCTGGCCAGGTGCTTACATGCCACAGTGTTCCGACTACTATCCGAGTACTGCGGCTAGCATGTTCAGGCCTCGTAACCAAGGGTGTGACGTCCACATGTGCAACTGCGTGCTCCAAAATCGCGAGCGCAACCAGGGTAGCAGTGTGAACGTGAGTGTAAAACATTTAAGGAACGCAGGAAACGGGCAGGAATCCCGGCGAGGCATGGACCTGTCCTCTGAGCAGCATGTCCCTGTTTTTGTGGCTCCCGCCTTGCTTCCTCAGATTAACAAGAACAGAACAGTTATTTATAGAGCATGGAGAACAGGGGATTAGTGCTATTCCTGTTGTGTTTTGGATGCTTCTTTGATGACTCAAGGTGTGGAAGTGTGCCCTTGTGCCTGTACTGTATATGTCTGCGTGCACGGCAACCCTCTCGTCTTCTAACGCCGCTCACCCACACGACCCTGGGGTCAGTGGGAACGTACTGGCTTGTGCCTGTGCGTTTGCGATTTTTTTTCTGCTCACATTTCTGTCCACATATTGTATGTAGGACGTGCTTGTACGTAAACAACGTAAACATTTCCCCGCAGTTTTTTGTCACTATTAAAGGGAACGAGTACAATAATTTCATCTTCCTCTCGCGAGATTTCAGAGCGGGACTTTTCCTTGAGCGAGACCTTCTGTTTCTGCTTAAGCAAAAACGATCTCACACACTTTAACAAAACAGTCCGACTTGTGTCGGGATCCTTTCCATGATGTTGTCGGACACTTAGGAGAGCAGTCTGACCCTGTCGGCTGCAAAGCAAGCACTTTTACCGGACAGACTTTTCACGGGCGCGATTGTCCCAAAAGATTATGTGGCAGCCGGTGCAGCTTGTTCTCAGATGCCGGCGGAGGTGATCTAATGGACCAGTTTCAAAGCTTTTGATATGTATTAGTCATTTCAACCACAAAAGCTATAAAAAAATAGGGCCCAGGTATAAAAGTATCCCTTTAAGCTTTTGTTCCCCTGGCGGATGAGTCAAAGAAGCAACAGGTTCCTGTTTATTTTGGGACCGGCTGTATGCAGAACCAGGACAGGGTATTAAAGAACCCACACGAGGGTGGTTGTGCTGGCGGTACATGTGTGTGTATGTGTGTGTGTGGACTTTCTTCTCAGAAAAACACAGATGTAATGACACAGACTGATATCAACGGGGGGGAAAAACATTCACAATGATCCACATGCAGCAAAACCTTTTTTTCTGCTGACTTAAAAACAGCTTCGAAAGAAATACAAAGATGTTCCTGTTTTTTGTTGTACAAGCTTTCCTTTTCGTGAAAAGCACCAAACCAGACCAGCTGGGTTGTTAAACATATTGTGAGCGCACTGTATGAAGTTTGCTGACAGACACATCCGGTCCGTAGTTAGAAGCAAATAAACCGCCGTTTCTGCGATGGCACCGGAACTTGTTTCACTGTTAAAGCGCTTTTACCAAGAAACCTTCCCAGCAGATCTTGTGCAAACAGTTACATGTTGAAATTATAGTCATCAAATTCCATTAAAATAAAGATTATAATCTACAACTTTCTATTGCAGCAAAATCCACAAACCTCTGCTCTATGAAATCAGCTTTACTCTCATAAATCTCCCAAAAAATCATGTTTTTGGTCGCATCCTGAGCGACATGCTGACAAAGGGCCGACCAGGAGCTGCTAAAGACCGAGTGATCTGCCTACAGGTGGTGAGCCCAAGTTGCCATAGAAAGAGCTCAGTTCTTTGCAGAAGCAGAACAGCAGCTCATAATGGAGGGCTATGACGAGTTCCAATTTTATTTCAACCACAGGCAATAAATACATCGCAGGCTTTTAAAACTGGAGAATTAAGGCTGGCAGAGTATTGCAGATAAAATAAATGCTTTAGTAATCTGCAAATATAATGATTTAATGTTATAATGATAATGTAGTGTCATTAACTTGGCACTTAAAATAATAATGATATGATTTGCTCTCAGAGCCGGTGGCTGAATTGTATTGGATTTCTACTGGTTTTTCTTCTACTTGCTCACTGATCATTTCGTGACAGTGTATTCTATAAGATAGCCAACAGGAAGGGAGCAGAACAACAAGACTAAATCCACCAAATCTCCAACTGGCCAGTGGTGGATCCTGCCTGCGCTCCCTTCTAAATGCTCTCCTGACAATTGTTGGCTGTGGTTGAAATGACTTGTGTGGAGGAGGGAGATTTTAAAAGGCACGGTATGATAAAGCTAACTGTTAATAAGCCTTGCCCTTGCAGGTTTGGGATTAAGGACTTGTCGCTCCAGATCTAAATTAAGACAGCGTCCAATAATCAAAAAATTCCATACTCATGTCAAATCTCCAAACATTCTAATCTGGATACCTCACATGACTGCAGAGCAGGAAGACAACCAGAAGCTCTTGAGCACATCAAGGACATTCCCAAAGAATGACCAAAGACTGCGTTCATAGATGGACGAACGACTCTTAAATTCAGGAACCACAGTCCTACTTATTAGTATGTTGTGTTATTCCACCACTCAGCATCCCAGCAATACCAACCGTGGTGCACATCTGTATGTTTAGATATTTACTCTGTGGACTTAATCACTGAAATGATCAGGCAATAAACAACAACTGACCAAACAGTGTGTTGTTCTAGCTCCTCCAATGTGGCGACTTGCTGCTCTGCCTTTGTTTTGCACCATTGTAAATGTAATCTCGTTTGGATTTTGGATTATTGATCAGACAAAAGAAGAAAGTTGAAGAGGTGACCTTGGGCTTTGGGAGCACGGTGGCGGACATTTCTATTTCGTTTCTGACATAAAAATCCGTTAAATAATTGAAACGAAAACAAATCAACAGACTTATCAAGAACGAAAATAACCATTTGCAGCTCTCAATTGCAGCAGTTAAAATAAAGAGAGGCAGACGGCTGGGAGAGAGGGGGAGATAACGTGAGATAAAAGTGGGGCCATTAAAAACTCCTTGATTTCTAAAGATTCATTTGTGGTGCTGATGTTTAATCCTTCTTGTTCCTCCCAGCATCTCTGAGTGAAGGATAAAGAAAGCAATAATCACTCTGGTTGTGCGCACGTCACCACTTCTCCCTGAAGACAGCCGGGCCTCCCGTGGCAGAACGTCTTAATCTCAGGACAGCGTCAGTGGGCCTTCTGGGAAATCTGCTGGACGAGCGACGGCAGGATGCAGAGCTGACGCCGTGTTGACTCAGCAGAAAACACAACGAAGTCCTGGAGCGGAGGAGCAGATGGAGGAGCGGGACAATCATCTGAAGACTAAGTGTGTGTGTGTGTGTGTGTCTGTGTGTGTGTGTGTGTGTGTGTTTCAGGGATGCTGATTGGTCACAGGCACTGACCAATCTACTCGCTACTGTTTTCCAGGGAATCGCATCTTGGCCTGCCGTATCAGTAATAACTGCGAGATGGACTTACAGTAAGAAGCTCTGTCAATGACATGCAATGTATCTGACAGATAAATAGACACGAACGCTTGACGTAAAAGATTTTCCTGTTTTCGGCAACCCAGAGCTATTTCTTTAAACAATCTTTTTCTACATACATATATGCCATCACATATGTCAGATTGCCAGTGGGTATGTAAAGCCAAATGTGGAAAAATGTGTAACTCCGTTTAAATACAGAGTAGAAATTGAATTTAGTAATACAAAAATATGCAAATATTTTTTATATTTTATGCTACTCTGCCATAAGGCTCAAGGATCAAGGATGTCTTTATTATCCCCAAAGGGCTATTTGTTGTACAGCCAGCAGTAACAGCATAAGCAGCACACACAATGCACAATAAATACGAATAAACAATAAATACAGATAGTAATCACATTACATCTTTAAAAGGCCAATAGCAGCAGGGACAAATGAGTTTTAAGCCTGTTGGTCCTGCACCGTGGCAAACTATATCTGCAGCCAGATGGAAGCAGCTTGAACTCCTCATACGGGGGTGGCTCGGATCAGCAAGGACTGACTGGGCCTTCTTCAAAGTCCTAACCTTGTGTAAATGAGAAAGGTCATTTAAGGTCGTGCCCGCAATTTTTACTGCACACCTTTGCGATAGCCTGTAATCTGTTCTCGTTTTTTAGTCTAAGTGACCCATACCAGCTGACAAAGGGGAAGATGAGGGCTGATTCAATAAAACAGGAATAAAACATTTTCATAAAACTATTGTCAACATTATGGCTGTGTGCAGAGTAGTCAAATATACATATGTTTATGAAAGAAAGAAAACCATTACAAACGCCAACTTTAATGAGTCCACGAATGAGCAAATAACATCACACATAACACAGTGAATTGGTGTAAAACAGATGAGGATGTAAAATACACACAATCGTAATTGTTTATAAAGACAGACGTGTGGACAGAGGGAGGAGTTGGTGAAGAATTGATTGGCCAGGTGAGAGAAGATGAACAGACAGACAGACAGACAGACAGACAGGGAGGGAGAGAGGGGGGGAGGGAGAAGAGCTGGTAATTGTGAGTCTGAGCTCTAGTTTCTAGTTTCTATATACGCCGTCTGTCTGAGGCCGCGCTCCACTTTCTCTCCAAACTAGGCTGAAATGCCCTAAAAGGAATTGACTGCGACACTTTAGACGAAGAAGTACTTGAGGTTTGACAGTCCGGGACACACGCACACATTTGTGCCCTTCTGAGGACCCTCAGTGACATGACACATGCAATAGTGCATAGCCGTAACTTTCACAATCACAGCTACGTGCCTACTCCCAACACTTCATATCATACAGAGCTCTATTTGCATCGATTCAACCAAACCTGACATTATTTACTTGCCTAAATGTAACCATTTGCTAACTTTTGCAGACGTTTGGTGTTGATTTTGTAGAGTCAGTGCTTCCTCTGCCTGCCTAACTGTCATGTAAACCTCTCCCTAATGTTTCAAACAAGACCATAATCAGATGTACAGCCAGGTTAAAACTTAAATCTCAAATCGTGTGGTCTTCTTTTTGCAGCCGACTAAAGACTGCAGCGCCTCACAGTTAACGGTCCATCTCAGAGAGGAGACGCCTGCAGGCAGAAAGGATTTTAATGGGACAGAGAGCTGCTCGTCCAAAATTAGAAATACCTCATGATCAAAATATCAAAGTAGCACTTCCCCAGACTGCTGCCTTTTCTTGATTTCAGTGCATGGTTGAAGATATCTGAAAAGTTTCATTGGTGGAAAGTTTTAGTCATTGAAGCAGGCACACAGAGAAGAAGCCACATACGTCAAGTCTCAGGATCACCTGCTGCTTTCACTGAGTGACCTGAAAGACAGAAATCCCTGCACATTGATTGTAATGCAATCACTGCATTTCACTCCTAAGCAAAAAAAAACCCACTCGACGGGAGACCCGTGGGTATACTAAAGAACAAAGTAATTTATTTACAGCCCAACAGCAAAATAATCAAGACCAATAAGTGGGAGGGATCCGTAAAGTTAGTAGTGTAGCGGATGGGTGAACATGTGCTGTAAAAACAAAGAAAAGGAAACAAAAGCAACATGGCAGAGGTTGACAGATGTACGCTTGCTTCTGTTTTTGCGGGGTACTAGGAGTATTAGCGTCAAAGGCTACAGTCCCACATTTTCTTCCGACGCTAACGTTTCTCATCCAGTCACACCAGGGCACGTTGACTATACAGGTGCATAAAGCCAAACATGGCGTGATCCAAACTGTGCTTCCAGCCGTAACGGCAGCGTGACGCGATGGGGAGCGAGATCGGATGCAGGCGCCAGCCACATGAGCTCCACCTCCAGGCCAAGCGCGGACGCAATTTCATGAAGTCTGATCTGACGAGTCTCACAAGTCACACTGTAACAACGAGCGTAACCGCAGGCGATGACACAGAACAGCGGGGCGCGACAGGCACACGGCTATGAGAGATCTGCAGCATCTGACCTTTACGATGGAAATGTCACACCAACAAATGGCGACGGCCTGCGAGCTATTTATGGTGTGGCGCGCTGCATTGTTCCGCCCACCCGGGGATGATCCTCACCTCTGGAGAAGATATTCATATATTCACAAAGAGGCAGTGACATTAAGGAGCTGTGGATACAACAGGAGCTCTAAGAAGAGGTTTGAATGTGGTGTCTGGTGAAATTTGGTCGAGCTAGCATGACGTCATGTCGCGCAAGTAACGGGCTCGGTGCTTAAAGACATTTAAAAATCAATTTCCCTGCTGTTGGAAGGACAATGTGAGGAGACGAGCAGAAACAGGAAGTAGTCTGACATTAAAACAGCATGGTGGAAGGTAAAGTCTGTGGGTTCAGGGGCAGCTGCATGTCTCTCTTCCATCTGTAAGGACAATGTATTAAATAGCTCAGTGTTGTGCACAGGTTAGGTTTTTGCAGAATGCCGGTGTTTATCAAGCCTGTCATGGAGCTGCAACTGTAGCACGTGTGTGAGATTTACATCTGCCGTTTGACGCCGAGCACACATTCGATTCGACAGCTGACATGCAGGTGAAACTCAAACTAGTTTATTAACTGGTGTGTTTAGCTGCGAAGTGATGCGTCCTGCACATCGAATACATGTGATGGCTGCGTTCAGCATGCGAGCTGCATCCGGGATGTGAAAACCTTTTTGAATTTGCCTCCTGCTCGTTATGTGGGAACTGTTTCATGATAATGTGTTTTAGCTTTGCAGGGTTGTGTGTCTGTCTGTTTTGGTGAATTTGGGGTGAAAAGGCCAAAAAACAAATTGTAAATTGATTTTGTTTGTAGAGATGAAACTGTGTAATTCCATTATACTTGTTCAAACTGAAATATGTTCCCCTTAAAAAAAAAAGATTTAATTCCTCAACATAGAGAAACAAAATCTTAATTAAAAAATTCATCATTTACTTATTACTTAATTTACTTTACTTGAGAGTAATCTGCACAATGGTAAACTTTTTTTAATATTTCTTCTTATAGCAGTTATAGCCAATAATATTATGATAATCTTTAAGTAGCTAATTTACTAACTCTAAAAGAAATCGCAAGGTGTGTGACAAAGGCAACAGAGAGAGTTAAGTTGTGCCAATTCATTCAGTAGGTATTGAGATATTTCCCTGGATTAGTGTCAACTTTGACCTGCTGGTGGCGCTAGAGGAAAAGTCAGCAGATAACAAATGTCACCTGGGGACCACGAATGCCTGCACAAGATCTCATTGTCATCCATCCATCCAATAGTTGTTGAGATATTTCAGTCTGGACCAAAGTGGTGGTCCGGCCGACATTGCCATCCCTAGACCCCTGCTGCTGGCATTACTAAAAAAACAGACGTTCCTCCCCAAAAATACGGCCATAAGCAGCTTATTGTGACCCACGTTTGCGTTCACTCAGGTGGCGACCTCTAGTGGTAGGACTAATTATGGCGGGAGCAAAGGATCCGTAGGTGGAAGGGGCGAACTCACCCAGGAGGCCACCTGCGTCCGCTTCACAACGTTAATCATGCTAATGAATTATTGTTAATGAATTATTGCTGCCAAATGTTAAAAAGTCCAAGGCACGGGAAACACAGTCGTGTGACGATGAAGCCGTCGCTATGAAGCTGTGAAGCAGTCATTGGGATGTTAAAGTGTCCTCAGCGCTCCTGCAGCACCGGAATTTCAAAACAGCACAACACAGCGTGGTTCTGAGCCTCCGTAAGCTCCCAGGGATCATCAGTCATCTGCTGCCCAACCTGCACACTTCATACAGATTCAACCTGCAGCCCTCCAGCCCTCCTGTGCGTGTCTGTGAAAAATACATTTAGCTGAATCCAATACTGCAGATTTATGTCGCGCTAAAGACACTAGATCACAGTAATGCTGCTTACCCACACAAATTGTTCTGGCTCTTTCGCTGCTTTCTCTCCCTTTTATTATTTCTCATTTCGTCCTCTCAGCCTTTCCTCACTCCACCCCCATGTCAGTTCAGTTCGCTGAACTGTATTTGTGGTAAAAACATTTCAGTGTACTCTGCCTCCCTGTCAATAATCCAATAGTGATAACAACAAGTAATCATCAACCCAACGCCTTCTCATTAGTCGCATATGTCTGGGAGTTGTGAGCAGCTTAGCCACAGAGCGATCTCACATATTTAGGGCCCGAGCAGGGAAACCTGCGAGGTCCCTATTGTAATTCGAGGAAATATTATTAAAAGAAATGGCTTTTTGGGGGCTTTATCATGCTCAAAAAGTCATGAAAGTTGGC